>SJJU01017581.1:0-12910 GCA_012932125.1 Conopomorpha cramerella
CATATAAAGGAATTAAACTACTTATCGAATTTCATGACCACTTGCTGTTTTCGATATCACTACAAAATGCCGCCCATCCCTTGAGTAAACAATGAAGGAATTGAATTTTGAAATAATAACCTAAGAAGGTGACATGTAACCGTCAATCAGACGTCATAAACTAAACATAGATTGATTCACAGACAATCACAAGATTACCATTGAAAAAAAATTAAGTTAAAAAAAATATTTAAAGTATGGGCATTGCAAACTTTATTGAGTAGCATGTAGGTAGATATCAGTATGACGAACAGCATCAATATGACTTTTGACTTCGTGGAAGAATAATAATAAATACTGAAATTTTCATTCTCTAAACTGGACTTACTTATTGAAAATTGATTTCTACAGCAATAGCGAATATTACGAGATTATGTTATGTGTGGGGGCAGCTGATGGAAACCTTGAGCAAGCACGTGAGCTTTATTGTGAGCGACTTATTGATGGGAGACCAGACTAGGCGGAACAACGTGGGTTATCTTCCAGCGACTGTTTCCGGAAAATAGTTGTGTATAGTAGTAAATAATAAACCATAATTACGAAAAATAAGTAATTGCATTGAAAAAATGTATGAAACAAGCGTGATAACGTGAAAAATCTCATGGAAGACTTGCATGTTGTGGAGGAGCAGATATGCTCGCTTTATTAGTTCGTGGTTTCAACAACAAAATCATTGTTTGTGTTACGGGTTCTGCTTGCTACTATACCTACTACGATGTTGTAATCGAACAAAAAACACGGGCCTTACACATGTAGCGACCCATGAAGAGCGAACAAGTAAGTAAACTTAGAAAATTTCGCTAATAGTAGGAAGGTTAGTAGGTTCCGTCTACGGACATACATTTATCAGTGTTGGGAGAAATTTCTATCGATAAAATGGTCGATAAACATGATTTTGTTAGTTTAGTTTCTTTCAAACGCTGGAGGGTTCTAATCATGTTCATTAAAGTCCATGTACACTATAATATAGGGTGATTAATTTCCACTACTGGATTTTGTTACTCCCTGTATATTCGAATCTAAATCAGCCTTTAGACATAGACATAGACATAGACATTCATTTAATTTTTGCCAAAAAACACACAAACAATAATTCAGTACAATGGATTACACATACAGTACATGTTAAATGCAGCATTCCTATCTATCGTTCCTGTGTCTTTTGACTTCAAAATGTATAATCACAAATATAATTAGTGGACACCACGCGATTTCATTTGCGCAGTTTCACTATTAATTCCAAAAATACTACAATGAAGTTTTAGAAGCATAACTCCAAAATTAACATTTTTCTCATATACATTTCTAACCCCTTAGATGAATTTTAATAAATCCTTCCTTGTCTGATCTAAACATCTTAAATGTGCATTATTTTGGGCAAAATTTCAGCTTTACTGGGTCAATGCTTTGAGCTGGGCGTTGATGATAAGTCAGTGATGAATCAATCAGTCTGAACTTTAAGTTCTATTTCTGCATAATCTTAATTTCAAAGTCATAAAGAGGCGTCACTATGAAAGGTAAACGGGCACAGTGGAAACCGGCCTCCCAAGCACATTAATTACGTCACCAGGCTCAGTGCCCCGTGAAATATGGACCTGCATCAATACCCGACTTTTCATTGGCCCTGATGTGTTCAGTTAGAATGCAAACGGTTTTCGGCGAGAACGGATTATGTTCTGCTTTTTGAAATTGAGCTTTACGTATATGGTGTGCCTGAACTTAACCTCACCGAAAAGTTTTAATAAGCTCTCTAACCTATCCACATGTGAGTGAATGAGCTTAACGAAATTAGTTAAAAAACGCGTGTGGTGCCTGACGAAGGTGTTTAATTAGTAATATGTGCTGTCATGTGTTTGTAGGTAAAATTTTATTGTGATTCTTGTATGGGCTTGTTGTTATGTACAATGCACATAATAATGTACCATAGATATCTACATTAATAACCCGTACTTGTTGCACTCAAAATGCAAACGGCCTTAAGACTAAATGTTTTGAATTATTTTTGGAAGTCGCAATGGTCTAGCACGGGCGTTTTGAAAGAGACAACATAACGACAGAACTAACGTGCGACTAAGATTGTTTCAATAAATAGAAGCGCGTTATATTTCTTGTCACTTCTTTCTTGGAGTGCTATGCTAGGGGGCAGGAAAGGTTTAAAAACTGAATAAAAATTAAACCGTCATGTATGCTGCAATTATCCCATAAATTATATATATTATGTTATTATATATTATGGTTATAAAGGCGACTTCCAATAGCAAGACAAAGATTTGCCTTGACAGCTAGTAAATCACACCTATATAATTTGTTCTTAGAGTTTGTAATGTAGTATATCCAAAGGTTCTGGTCTCATCACTGTTCTCTGTGGCGGGGACTAAGTAGGTAATCCTTGTTTAATAGAGTTTATTCTGAAATAACGTGTTTTCTCAAAAAGTTCCAAAACAAAAGTGGCTTAGTTTTGTTAGTAGAACATCGTTACAACATTTACATATTGTAGGACAAAAAATATATGTAATAATAAAAATTACACAGCCTATTTACCCCCTCGGGGGACGTTTTTCAAAAATCCTTTCTTATCTCACGTAAACATCATAAAAGGAATCCTTGTGACTCCTTGTATCTATATACATATATATATGTATACCTATACATTGTAAATTTTCGAACTAATGCCAATGATTTTAAACAAGGAGGCCGGATTTCGGTGACGGGACGCTGAAAGTAATACAAAAAAAATTATATTCCAAAATGTTTTTGTCCAGAAATCAACTCTGCTCCTGATTTAAATCATGCTGTGTCATGCTTACCATGATATACCTCCGTCGGAAAATCAGCAAGATAAAAATCATAATATTACGATCATCCATTCTCAAACTTTTTTCCCCTATTTTCTCTAGTTAGTAAAACCAACCAATCATAAGCGAAGGTCCTGTTCTACGTTACAGTATAACTGCAAATTGCATGGTGATTTCCCTGAATAATGTACGAGGGCGCCAGACCCACAATGTTAGAGAGATTCAGCATAAATCATAGACTGGAAGTTTGGAATATGAAGTGGCTCGCCGGCGGACCGGCCGCCACCGATCACGGTACAATATTGGTACCAACCAACACTTATATTAACTCTTTACTGTGTAGGCAGGTACATAGTATTACTTGTAGAGCAGACTATCATCATCTGAGTGATCCTACTAGCCTACTTACACTCAGCAAAAAATCCGGGTCTGACATAAACTTGTACATCTAATCTAAATCGTATCTCACAATCGAGGAGAACAAAAGATACTATTTTTAATGACAGTAACATAGCGAAAAAGAACGTCATAAGTTGTTGTCTTATATCCAAATATTACTACTTTGGGAATTTATATAATTGGTATTTTTATTACAAACGCGCAACTATTCACACAAAAACTACTTAATAGATTTTAATAAAACTTGACAACACCGGGGCAACACCGCCAGAGTTCATCTATTTGTTATAAATGTAGGTTGTTAAACAACAAAAATAACTTCAAGTGTCGGTGTTCAGATTTATGTGAATTACTAATGCAGATAAGCCGTGTGCAAAACAACGAACAGAAAACATGTGTCACCACCCTAGTCATAAGAGTATGACCCCCATGACAGGAAAAGTTGGACTTTGACAGATAGTTTCCTCGGTTACCTCTGTAACCGAGGAAACTATCTAGAGGACGGGCAGCAGCGCTCTCTGTGGGTTAAACCACAATCCCACTGCGATCGCCAACCCACCTGCCAAGCGTGGCGATTATTGGTATTTCTTCCCAAATGATCAAGGAAATAATTGGGGGAGGTCGTCGTCCAACAGTGTATGTCATCAAATGTGATATTGCATTCACTTTCTTTCTTTCTTCTTACCTTATTTCAAGCTACTATTCCGGCAATGATCACCTTGACTGTAAACGCCTGCACTACTGTGATGTTTATAGAAACCTGCCAACACTTTCAATACTATTCATCAGTAAATGTATTGAAACAAAATTTACCCTATAAAGGCGTTGAACTGTCAAATTGGGCTAAATACGCTTGGTGAATCGTAGGCATTTGCTTAGTAAGTGCCTAAGCCTATCTCGCTTTGGGATTAAACATTTACCATCGTATTCATAAAAAGTTAAAACGTGGACTAACTAGTTGACGTATATCAACTTAGATTGGTTTGTTCGTATTTAGCGTACATTTTCCCAGGTTATGTGACCTTTATTGAACAGTGCAGTTCAACTTTATGAATACGAGGGTTATTCTTTTTTTTTTTAAATGCTAAAGTGGCGTTTGCAAGTTGGCATTATACGGTGTGCACATTGAATAGGGTGAAACTAGACCACAAGTGATCGATAAAAAAATGTTACATGTATAGTTTCTTTTTACTGCTGTTTATATTTTTTTCATTGGGTCGGTCGTCTTAATTTACAAAAAAAAATGTGCGCTTTACATTTACAAGGGCCACACTGTATACATGGTTAAAATAAAAGTCTATAATATTTTAACTCTTCATCGAATCATTAGTAATTTTGTACGAGTGAAATCTGGACTGATAATAATATGAGAAGATGCCTGGCAGGGGCTGCATGCGAGAAGCTGAAAATAAATGACAGTGCCGTGCTATCGGAGAGACCTACAAATGTCCAGCAGTGGACGTATTAAACTGATGGTAAATATTTTTCTATTTAGACAATTTAAGGCAATTTACGGACAAACTGAAGTTATGAACGGCTGAGGCTCTCAAGGTGTTTTGTCCTTGACGAACGAAACATGCCACAACTTCAACCATGGCCGTTTGCAAACGTTTTCGCCTGTCGGCAGCAGCCGTCGGCGTATTGACTGCTACCGGCGACGCGTGGCATCGGCTGCCGTCGACAGGTGGCCTCAGCTGAAGTATAGCCTCCGCCAAGTTTGTTTGTAACGAGCCTTAAATCATCTAAATGAAAAAATACTCATCATCATCATCAGCTTAGATTCGTCCACTGCTGGACAGGTCTCTCCGATTTCACACCACTGTGATTTACTTTCGACTTCTCGCATCCAGCCCCTGCCAGCTATCTTTCGCAAATATCATCAGTCCAGCTTTCACTTGTACAAAAGGACTAATTGTTTGATGAAGAGTAAAAATATCATAAACTTTTATTTTAAACATGTATACAGTGTGGCCCTTGTGAATGTAAAGTGCACAGTTTTTTTTCGTAAATTAAGACGACCAGCCAACGTGAAGTCGTGAGTCTCTCTGGTTGCATGCCACTGTGGTGAGCGTAAACGCTCCAGCACTGCGATGTCCTTAAATACTCATAGATGTCAAATACATCGAAACGAATGTCAAACAGAATAAATAGAGCATTAATTCACGACCTCGCTAAGACTGTCACAAGTCATAATACAAATGAATAGCATCATACATAGGAACAACCACCTATAACATTAGTTATTTTCCAGCGAACAAAAGCACCAAAATAAATTTCAAACATTTCGGACGCTCCGGATGCCAGTGATGTTGCCCAAACTGGCCAAAATTATTAACGCCATAATTTACTACCATGCTTTTGGACACTATATCATACATGTGATACACGCAAGTGTAGTGACCGTTAGTTTACGCTTCATGTAGCTGGTAACCGACTGCGATACATTGGCCGTGTAAGCTTCTAACGATTTGTAGGTTGTCTCGGTACATTTTCAACATAAACACGCTTCGGCGATCGTCCAAATATCTTGCGAATTGCGGCAACTGGGTCGTGGTAGCAGTCGGGCATATTTACACAATCTGCAATAGTAATTACCACAGTAAATAATATTAACTTGTAATATTAAGGAAATATGGTAGAATTGAAATGTTATTCATCTCGTCGGATTGAAGCTGATGGTAAAGAGTTTGAATAATCAACAACATACGAGGCTTTGGTACTGTTGGTACAAGTCACGCTTGTTATTACCATTATCAGATTACAAGGGACCTATCCTGACTTTACACGAGTTCAGTGGTTATTTTACTTATTTTATAAACGTGAAATATTGAATGTTACATATGTATGTATGCGTGTGTGTATGTATACAGAGTGTAAAGGACCCTGAGCAATGGTATGGAACGTTGACATGACAAGAACATTTCGTATAGAGATGAAAAAAAAAATATTTCCCTACATTCTGGTCATAGTAAAAGTTCTTCATATTGATGACCCCAACAACGTTTCTAAGACCATTGCTCGGGGTCCTTTTACACTAATGTAATGGCTAAGCGTAAGTGCTTACAACCCATGGTATAGTAGGTACAAGTTTGGTTGAGGGTTAAGCTTGCGATCTTAAGTAATAATCTGTCCATCAAACTAGGAAACTCCTGTATCATGAAGGCCGGCCTCTGTTGGAATGCCATGCCTGTTCGTTAATCTTTCCTGCAAATACAACTTAAACTTTATAATAATACAGCTTTACTTCGGATTAACATTTAGGCTTTATTTTATCCTGAATGTCCCACAGGAACAGGATAAACTCTCGGTAAGCTAAACAGGATACATCTATTTGTTGTAAAATGTCGAACGAAACCATGCGGATGATATCACGGGTACTAGTAAGTATTACTACCTAATTAAAAGATGAAAAAAAATTGTCAAGAAACATTTTTTTCTAGCCAAATCCTGGTAGCTGTGAGATAGATATAATATGTTCTACAGCATTGTCAGTACAGACCTCAAGAAAATTTCTACAAAAAAGTTCAAGATGAAAATTATGTCTTTCTCTTTACCGACAGATTTTGATTGATTTTATTGAGATTGATGCATGTAAAACTTCCTCTTCTATCACACAACATGTAAAAAATCACTTCAAAACCAGTTGTGTAGTAAAGGAGTTAAGTACTCCAGAAAAGTGTTGTTGAAAAATGAGAAAAGCAGAAATCATTATAGGTACTAAAGACATATTTTCTACCCTCTGCAAATAAATAAGTGCATTTTTAAAGGGATACACGGATTTTATTCCGCCACGTCAATCTGGATTACTTACTTTCAATGCAATTAGTGCATCTCCCGCTCTGCCAGTTGTAAATAATATGTTGGACTTATATTGCGCATACTGGTAATTAAAGCGGAATGAAAAATTTCCAAAATTAACATATAAATGATCTCAAAAATTTTCTTCTACCCCTTTTTGATCTTTCTTTAATGTTTTAGTGACACACGTGAAAACTGATAGACCACTATACCAGCCAACCGTATCGTTGATATTACCAATAATTGATCCCATTCGAAAATATACTTTGTTATATGTCAATCAGTAATGTCTACGTAAAAGAATAGCACATCAATCTAAACTTTCGCATTTATACCTAATGTTAGTAGGGTAAAACAACAATATTAAAATCGGTGCAGATACTGTACTTCGTCTTTGGTAGGTTGTAGTGGATGTATAATGCGACACGCAGTAAGCCCCTGCACGAGACATTGTCAAAGTAGTAACGCTTAATTACTACTAAGCTTCCGTAATACTATCACGCCTTACACGGATTGAACTTAATGAAGCTAAGAGGAACCCCAATAATTATAAGACGCCTCGGGGTGGCTTGCTGATTGTCAAGCTTTGTCGATTTTTTGATCTCTTGTGTTTGTGTTCAAACAAGAACATCCCTAAGGGAGTACCGGACAATATGTTTCGGGATCTGTCTAAAAGATCTTCCCATTTCGTGGTTTCTGAGGTATACCAACATTATTTTCTACGTGGAGACGCGTAAGTATGTGATGCTTTTTTACTTGAATAAATACATCATATAGGTATGATGATGATAGGTATATAGATGATTTCCCGGATATTCCTATGTAATTAAAGAAAAAGTAACCGACACCTAGAATGTTTTATACTCATGGATGCCATTGTCAGAACTACACTGACACGGTAAGCACCTCGAAGTCAAAGTCTACTACACTCTCGTAATTGCATCGCTCTGGCATCGTAGCGGCAAACGATGTGCTTCGCTGTTTTACTACGGACGGCAGTGAAATAAAAGTAACGAAACCAGCAATGCACATCGTTTTCCACTACAATGCCAGGGCGGAAACTTTCAAAATAATCATCAAAATCGGCTCACCCGGACAATTAAAAGAAAAATAGTCTTATTGAGAGCCTTGTCCTTTTTTGAAGTCGGTTAAAATTATCGTCGTAAAATTGTGGAATTAATTTTTAATCATGAGGGTTTAAAAAAATATTTTACCATGAAGGCATCGTGTAGAAGTATTCTAAGCAGGTTGTTTTAAGAAGGAACTGATATACCATTTGGCACGGATGCGAGAAGCGAAAACAGATCACAGTGGCGTGCTGTTAGAGAGGTCTATGCCCAGCAGTGTAAAACACATGTACAAATGTAGGCTGATGTTAATGATACCATTTGGCATTATCTATTAGCATTATAGGTAATGGAAATCAATAAGCTACTAGCTGCTAATTTCTTTTTGTCTCTAGAACATGATGTTATTGAACAACATCTGTTTGTGCGATCATTTCTTTTTCTAAGAAATATGGAAGAGAGAGAACTTGTCCTACAGAACAAAATGGGACATACTCGAGCCGAGTGACCCCAGACGACAACCTAACTACGTTACAAATTACTATATGGTTAACTGGACGAAGGTTCGCCTTTTGCAATTTTTCCATTGTATTTTTTTTTTACATTTGTAGTGTACAGTATGTAATAAAAAGTATATTCATTAATTAATCTCAATCAATCAGAGCGTCTGTGGTCCAGTTGGTCGGACCCTTGACTTGTAACCGGGAGGTCCGGGTACGAGTCCGGCTAATGGACGTGTACCAATGGGACTCTTTTTCAGAGCCTATGTACGCAACGCAAACGCCGTACGGTGGAAGGAACAACATCGTGATGAAACCGCGCAACCGACCACAGGTGTGTGAACCCTATAACGGCGATTGGGCTCACCTCCCTGTCCCACGCTGGGTTAAAATAACGCTTGTGAACGCGTGGTAACTTGCTTTAAGCAAGTGCTCTCCTACCCCTCTTTGGATTAAAGGCGTGAAGTGTATTTTTTTTTTTTTTTTTTTTTTTTCAATAATTAATTCAAATTTAAAAAATCAACACTATTGATGCGAATCAATAAAATAAAAACAATATGTTTTAAGGATCCTCGTATTAAGTTTAAGAAAAATAACCTGTGCCACTAACCCACCAACTACGTAAAATTCAATAAGTATAATAAATACAGTACAGTTCTAGCTAAGTAAATTTTTCAAGAACCCTTTTTTGGACCGGAGCCAAATGTCTCGTAAGAAAGAATTCTAATAGTAACATACCTAGTACGTAGTACAATAACTAGTATCGTTTTATAATTATGTTATATTTTTCATTGTTGTTTCGTTGCTGATATTGTTGCTAGTACTAAATAAAACTACATAGTATAAAACACTCGTCGACAGTCGCTTCCCGCTGTCTGTGCCTATGTATGTTTATATCATTAAAAATACGAAATTAATTTTAACACGTTGACCGCCATGACGGACAACGTTGTCCGACAGCATAACTTTCTTCCGGGCCACAAGAAAAATTGATGTTTTGTACAAAAACGTCAGTGTGTATTTTTCTTGATATATAAAGGTAATCTCCAAAAAATAATGAGCATTTCACGCATATCCGTTTTTCTTTACTATTTACCGAGATATAAAGTGGCAGGCAGCAGTGTCCGTTGTGGCCTCAGAGAGCGTAAAACCGCTTTTCCTACCGCTGGCGCCGCACGGGTCAACGGTGTCGGACACCCTCCTACCTACCTACCTATCCACCTACTTGTCTCAAAACATATGTTCACATCGAATTATAGGTATACAATGGTAAAAAGGCTAAAAGCAATGTCACTCGTACTTCTATGTATCGTAAATTCTATCTGGAATAGGTATTTTATAAATTTTCCTAGTACACTTTTGGAATTACTTCATTGAATTCATTCAAAGTCTCAAAAAATATATAAGTTCTCTGTTTTTTTTGAGGCCATGCGACCTGATTGTCCTACAGGGCCACGCGGGTCACATTCTATAGTAAAATCTGTTGAATCGTTGTCTGACGCGATGCTAGAGCCCCCCAAAGTCAGGCCGAGCGCGCGGACAGCGTTGTCCGTCGTGGCCCCCCACACCCGACACAGTGTCGGTCAGCGTTGTCCGCTGTGGCCCCCGGGGCTATTTGCGTATTTTTAGCGTGGCGTTCAACGTGTTAATAACTTTTTTTAATAGATTTAGAACAAATTAATGAAATAAATTATTGTAATTCATTGCACTCTAACTTGAGAAGGTGTACTTTTACCTTCGTTTTGAAACATAGTGCGTGGTCATCATTTTCATAGATCTTAATTTTTCTAGTTATTATTATATTATTATTATTATAATGTTTTGATAAGTTATCAATACAATTTTTTCAGAATATTAATTCTTCTTCGAAATAAACAACAATGTTTTAGCTTGATTTTGTGCTTAGGCCTTCACAAATAGCTTAATATCTACAATTCTTTCTAGATGCTACATAACTACCTACAAATTAAATCTATTCATAAACCGATATATTTCACATGAGAATACAAATCAAATACCTACGAACTACATAACAGATTCTCAATGTAAGACCAATATTAAATTTGCCAGTCAAAATTGAAGGTCTGCCACTGTTCAAAGGTGCGTCGTTAGGGTGAAATTTCATTGGCAATTTTCAGATAAGTTGGCTTATAAGGGTACTCAATAAGAACACCCCTGAGGCGAGGAATGTTGGGCTGACACCTGTGTTATTACGCCGAGAATAACCGCAAGCTTTAGAAGCGGTTTTGAAATTCTACACTCTAGATCAATAATTCCAATCATGTATAAACTTTCCCAAAGGTAAGGGAATCGTCATGAGGCGTCCTCCAAACGGCAAGAGAGCCAGAGGCCGTCCCGGTCAATTATAGCGACGCACTGTCGGGAGTGTACTGCGTGCCGCAGGAGTGAGCTGGAGCGAGGCCAGGTGCGATGCTGAGAACAGGAAGGCTGGCATGATCTTGTCCAGGCTCCCTGCATCTCTGGGGTGCCTTAAGATCGCAACAATATAAAATTGTCTTACACTAGAAGTAATATTTTAAACAAAACGACAAGTTTCTATGACTGTCTCTCAAAAATAATTCATTTTATTTAGGTAGCTCTCCACGACTCGTTTATGTCATAAGTACAAAATTATATTTGACCCGGTTTTTTTTGCTCGCGAGTGTTCCTTCAGACAACGTCACTGAAATCAACTGTAGTCGTTAACCAATCTTGTCTCCTCGATGTAACAATTTGGAAACTATCCACATTACCATATAACAACACAATAACCGCGCTGTCACTTATATAGTGTGCTCCGTATAAAAGTGCACAGTGTAATATATTGTTTGCAGCACAGTTTAGTAGTTAGTAGTTTAGCCCAATAGCATGAGGGTTTTATTAAAATTTATGTTTATCTATGAATAAAATGTTGTTCTTGTTTCTGCCTGTATATTGAAACTGATTATCCCGTATTTGACATGCCACCCACAGGTAGGCACATTTTAATAATATTTATTTCGCCATTACTAGTAAAGACCTATGTATCTTGCACACCCGGACCTATTTGATTAGCTTTTGCATTTCAACACGGGGTAGTTAGTCACTTGCCGAGCAAATAGCCACATTTCGCCGAGCGTGATATAAGCGTTATTTTTTTATGTTGTACAGGACTGGGACGTAAAAAAATGTGAGTTTCATTTTAATATTACTTAATGACGTACGACATCTGCATCAAACGACGAATCTCATAATATTCCTTTTATTTGCTTACTAGTGGACGCCCCGCGACTTCACTCGCGTAGTTTCACTATTCCATACAAACTATAACATCCTCTATTTAGCGACGCGTCACAGGGAATCGGGACTTGTGTCTCTCTCCTGGTCTTAAGCTATTAACCTCATCCTTTTTGCAGCCTAATCAGTTCAGCCGTTCTTGACTTATACACAGTGTAACTAACAAGACTTTCTTTTATACGTATATATAGCCTAATCTATATATTATTATATAATAATATATATATATAGTATATATATAATATATACATATATTAATAATATATATAATATATATATACATATATATATATATATATATATAGATTATAATATAGATTAGGCTAGTCCCGAATTCGCACGAATACTAAGTATTTCTCTACTATATTATGCATCTGTAATACATTTAAACCTTCCTCTGAAATAATAGATAGAGTAACTATCTATTAAAAGAAACCGCATTCAAATTCGTTGCGTACCTAGCTTTAAATTAAACATATAGGTACATACATAGGGAGAGACAGCCGGAAGCAACTTTGTTTTATTTTAGACGCCATTGTCCTGTCTTCAACAAAATTCAGAATGTCGAATTGGTATATTTTCACTTGTTGTTTTTTTTTACAACCTTCTATTGTCATTAGTAAACACAACAAAAAATAATTAGTGAAAATAGTCGAGCCATTATCCAGTTTTGAGCTTAGCAACAAATTTAGCTATTATTATTTGTTATATATAGACTTTTTTAATATTTAATTTGTATGAATATTAATATTTATTTAACAGTAGCCCAAAGAACTATTAATGTACCGTACATTAATTATGTGCAATGAAAAAAAATACAATAAAAGATGCTACCCTATGCCTACGATGTGCTACGCCTGAAAATCACAAATACGCACTTAAATTCAACATTTGCTAATTATTGTTTAATTCCGATGTGCGTATTTTTAGTTCCTGTAAAAGTCGAGATTCAAACTTGTATTAAAAGCCCTATCCTTGTACAGTAGCACATTAGATATTAATTCCACAGATAACAGAAATAACACAATTTGGAAGT
>SJJU01017594.1:0-11026 GCA_012932125.1 Conopomorpha cramerella
AATCTAATCTTCTGGATTCGTCTCCTACCTAATTCCCCATGCCTGTATCAATGACTTATCACCACATTTTAAATAAATTATGAATGAATTCCGTTTTTGTAAAATATAATTATTCTTGATTGCTATCTTCTGAAATGTACTTGATCCCTAGACACTTTTGATGTGTGTAGATATAGGTACATATATATCCAAAATTCAGTTATCTCTAGTTAACTTTTGACTCAAAGTTAGGATTACATAACTTGTTTAGTTGCTCAATTGGGACCGATATCGGAAATACTGTTTACATAAAGATAAACCAATCAATATACTATCCAACTATACAATAAAACAGAGTATAAAATCTCGACTTATACCAATGTTGCAATAACAAATGGGTCAGTTTAAACCGGTTTAAACCGGTTAAAAGTGGATAACTTTAGATGTTGTGTATTTCATTTAGTTTACTTGTCAATATAACTAAAGTTGTGTGTTTGCAGAATGATAAATGGGACTTGTTTATGAAATTAGGATGATCCTGCGGGACTGAATTTGATATTTCGACGCTATTCAATTTTAAGGGGGGGAAACTTTGTGATAACTAAATTGTATTTTGTGGCGTTTTGAAGATTGACCTTGGCGAACGTGCTGTTTTAATTATCTATTAATCCAACTGGCTATTCACATACCGTCTGGATCCAAATTGACACACTACTCCTTTGAAAGTTTAGATCCAGATTTACCCTGATACGCAGTAAGAGACAGATGCAGGCGCAGCAGCAGGCCGGCCATATTAGCCGTAGAACCGATGACCGTTGGGGAAAACGAGTTCTCGAGTGGAGACCGCGTCTCGGCAAACGGAGTGTAGGACCTCAGGCAAGGTGGACTGATGATATACGCAAGATGGCTGGCAGAAGCTGGATGCGAGAAGCCGAAAACAGATCACAGTGGCGTGTAATTGGAGAGGCCTATGTCCAGCAGGGGGAAAGTATGGGCTGATGATGATTAATGCGACTGGCTATTCAGATACCGTCTGGATCCAAATTGACACACTACTCCTTTGACAGTTTAGATCCAGATTTACACCGATTCGCAGTAAGAGACAGAAGAAGGCGGTTGTCAGTAACTTACGTTATAAAAAATGTTCATGGGCGTTATCTATGTGCCAATTGGAATCTATGCCAGCCCCATTCCTTTAATCTTTAAATTAGGTTACCTGGAAGAGATCGCTATGAGCGATAAGGTCGCTTTTACAATTTTTCCATTGTACATTTAAAGTATACAGTGTGCAATAAAGAGTATATTCATTAATTCATTCAATTCAATTTTTAGACGCCGAATACTCATCTTTTATATATAAAAATGAATTGATGTTCGTTAGTCTCGCTAAAACTCGAGAACGGCTGAACCGATTTCGCTAATTTTGGTCTTGAATCACACGTGAAAGTCCAGGGAAGGTTTGAAAGGTGTATTTCTTCCAATGCACGAGGAACATACGATGATATACGCAAGATGGCTGGCAGAAGCTGGATGCGAAAACAGATCACAGTGGCGTGCAATTGAAGAGGCCTATGTCCAGCAGTGGACAGGTATGGGCTGATGATGATGATGATGATGACGAGGAACAAAACAAACAAACATTCTACGGCATAAGAAATGTATGCCGGGACAGCTAGTTTCGAAATAAAGAATTCCATAGCGGGTATACAGGCGAGAAAACAATCAAAGACAAGCTCGAGCTTGATTATTTTCACGCCGATGTACCCGGTGAACAATATTGAGTTATAATTTCTGTGCGCGTTGCATTAAAATAAAATAAAAAAAAACGTGCCTTACTCAATTTTTTCTTACGAACATTCTTGATAGATAAAGTTGCATTGTAGAACGTACCTGGAAATAAAGAAAATAAATCGATTATAACAAATATTTCTTTAAAAACTGCAACGTGCAGTTGGCGAAGAATCTGTGAGCCAAGTCTCCTACACTCTTGAAGTTGCACCGCTCTAATAATAAACGCGTTGTCACTTATACAACGGTTATAACAGGTGTACTTGAACTGGTTATTTCGTATTTGACATACAATTGACAAGTTAAATTGAGCTTTGTGTATCTTCGAAATAGCAATTCCGCCATTATTAGTAAGGCCCAAAGACTGAAACTCATAAGGTCAGTCCGCCCCCGTTTCAGGACCCCTATTACCGTCTTTCAGGACTCAGAACAATAAGACAAAAAAAAATAGGGAAAAATAGGGACCAAACAAGAAGCACCGGCTTAACAAACAAAAAAAAAAAATAACCAAAACGTCTTGAAGTCACAAACATAAAAAAAATACCGACGAATTTAGAAGTTTCCTTTTATTTTCAAGTCTGTAAATACAACATTATTTTATTTAACTCGGGTAAAACGACGGAGCGTCGCCGACGAGAATTAGAATACAAATTCTCTAGAGATATTATACTATTGCAAGTAAAGCGCACGTTTTATTAAGGAGCTCCATTCCGTGACCTTACATTAAACGCGTCACGGTTTCCGACTACGAGTAGGTAATCCGTGCTACGGCGTAGAACGCGACAAGGATCTTATGGCGCGTAAGTGCTAAATATTTAATACGATTTCTCATCACTCCTGCACTTTTCCTTGCCTTAGGTTTGTTTGACGTGTTTTATTTTTGCTTGTTTTATGTTATTTTGGAGTATCGCTTTAAAAACGTGCTTCGTATGGTTTAAATTGTGAACCAAAATGTTTAACCACGCGCCAGAAGAACCTTGTTGCACTGTAGATGCTACGGCGTAGCATATAACGAGACGTCAAGCTACGTTACTTGGGAGAATCATAACGCTGTGAGAAAATCGGGTTAAGTATTAAATATATTCGGGAATGGAAATTTTAAAATAAAAAATTAGTTGTCGCTAAAGTCGGTGTAAGAACGGAAGTTTGACGTGATAAAGTCCCTTGGGTGAATAGTTACCTAATGAACAAGTGTGCTCCATCGTAGACCACATTGCTGCTTAACATCAGCCAGGTTGGTGCTCAAACGCTTGTTCATAGTGATAAAATTGCAGTAGTAGTAGTAAGAACAGTTGTATGAATGTAGATGAAGCTAAAGGGGTATGTCAGGACCGTGAGTTATATAGATTTCGTCCAATTTGAGAGATAGGATAGTTTATATTTCGTGACATCCACTGCTGGGCACATGCCACCCTGGAGGTTATACTAATTTTATATTCATATTAATAGTTAATACAGGACAACGTCTGTCGAGTCCATTGGCCACGAAGATCCACGCGCATTCATGAAATGCACGAACTATACTAAATAAAATAGAATGTATGTCGTATTATACATACAGACGAATTGAGAACCCCCTCCTTTTCTTTAAGTAGGTTAAAGATGCACAAATACAGAGCATATACCAGCGCAGCGGGACTCTAGTCACGGATTGTCGGCGTTCGTCTGATTTATAAAGGCTACTTCATTTCGCTGCGATATTTTTGTGAGAAATCTCGACTCTTTATGTGTTTGAGAATGGATGTTTCCGCTTTGCCGGAATAAATCTAGGGAACTGACCTCAAAAATTTTCTGTCGGATTCTTTGGAGAGAGAAAAAAAACTTTTGCGCTGAAAAGTTGACTATGTCCGTGTGATGAGATAGGCTTATTTTTAGGCTACTTCTCGGGGGAAAATGCAGTATTTCTCAGTTCGACTGTGCTGCGTGTAAAAGGACCCCGAGCAGTGGTCTTAGAAACGTTGTTGGGCTCGTCAATATGAACAACTTTTACTATAGCGACAATGCGGGGGAACGTTAACAAAAATTTTCATCTCCATACAAAATGTCATCATCATCAGCCCATACTTGTCCACTGCTGTGCTGGACATAGGCCTCTCCAATTGCACGTCACTGTGTTCGGCTTCTCGCATCCAGCTTCTGCCAGCCATCTCCCCAACAACGTTTCTAAGACCATTGCTCGGGGTCCTTTTACACGCAGTATATATTTTATTGAATAAATCTTCTGTCATGAAATCGGCTAAAAACTGACTATTAAAATTGATTTTACAACAATTTTAACAGCCACATATGATTTTCACTTTCCTTCCACCTTTGGAGGATTTCCAGGTACAAATTTCAAGTGATTTAGAACTCAAAATGGCACGTTTTAAAGGTGATTTTGGCTTGAACTCATTCCACGATAGAAAAGAAGTCCAGTGTTCTAAAGAATGCTTTGGCTTCGCTGAGTGGATAATGGATTAAGTAATATCAGTTTTAGTGGGTGATATTTTGTGCTCTATCGTCAAGCAACAAATTCCAGGATACCTACTCTTTCTCTCTCGAGCATCTGTGGTCCAGTTGGTCGGTCTTGTAACCGGGAGGTCCCGGTTTCGAGTCCGGCTACTGGACGTGTACCAATGGGACTCTTTTTCAGAGCCTATGTACGCAACGCAATGCTCGTACGGTGAAGGAAAACATCGTGATGAAACCCGCACACCACAAGGTGTGTGAACCCTATAACGGCGATGGGCTCACCCCCTGTAACGTTGGGTTAAATACGCTCGGTGAACCGTGGGTCCTTGCTTTAGCAAGTGCCTCTGCCTACCCCTCTTTGGGATTAAAGGCGTGAAGTGTATTTTTTTTTACCTACTCTTTTCCAGGAACATGTGCTCAATGAGCTTTGAGCAATAAGGTCGTTTTTTGCAACCATTGTAAATTTTAGAAGGAGGTCTTAATTCGACAGTATATTTTTATATTATGCTTGTGTTATACTTAAATTTTGATTGGGTGAAACGATTTAGATGATGACAAAGTTTCAAAGAAAAAATAATCATCAATATCGGTTCACCCAAACAAAAGAGTGAGTGAGTGAGTTGTGATTGCGAAAAACGACCTTATTGCTCAGAGCTCATTTTGTTCCAGGAAAATCCTAATATTTGCGGATCGAAGTGTCAAAATATCTATACTTCTAAATTTATCTCGAAGGGAGTCTCGGAGCGCATTTAATATATTGCCCTTACAGCTCTCATTTGGAGTACAAATATCGTACCTACATCAGCAGCATTGCCCCACAACAATATACCATAGTTCATTAAGCTATGAAAGTATGCAAAGTACACGAACGAGCGGGCTCGACCATAAAGCACACAATATCACCCAGAATTAAGAATCTCCTTGCTTTTTTTTAAAAAAAAATCACTTCACGCCTTTAATCCCACAGAGGGGTAGGCAGAGGCACGTGCTAAAGCAAATACCCACGGTTCACCAAGCGTATTTAACCCAACGTGACAGGGGGTGAGCCCATCGCCGTTACAGGGTTCACACACCTTGTCAAGTTGGTTAAAAACGGGATTAGCTGATCGAGATTCTATGGTGTCGGACTTTTAGTTTCTATAGATCATGTCTACTAAACCCCATATCCGTAACGTAACGACATTCGTTAAAAGTATGATTTTTTTTTTACGGGAAGCAAACGATTTGCTTCTACTTTCATAGTGCGAACCGCCAGGATGTGGAATGACTTGCCGGAGTTGTTGAGCTGTGTTTCCTGCGCAGTACAGTCTGAAGGTATTCAAGTCACTGGGGTAAATAGGTACCTAATGAACAAGTGTGCTCCATCGTAGACCACATCGCTGCTTAACATCAGGCAGGTTAGTGGTCAAACGCTTGTTCATAGTGAGAAAAAAAAAACCCCATTTCAAAGAACAAATTCTCAAACTTACAAAGCCACTGCATATTGCATTTAAAAAGAAAATCCATTAAAATTTGAATATCACGAAAAGACACCACCTAACTAAGAATTATACAGTACCAAGAAAACGTCAAACTTAGTACGAATTTGCAAAAAACTTCGCCTACGAATTTAAAGGTACGGGCATACAGCGAGTGTGACGCGACGGTTGGGCGACGTCAGCGCGACGTATGCGTCATGCATTACGTGAGGGACAAGCTACTTCTTTTTTTAAAGAAACCCGCACTGACATTATACACACATCAAAAGTGTCTAGGGATCAAGTACATTTTAGAAGATTGCAGTCAAGTCAAGTATATTTTACAAAAACTGAATTAATTTATAATTTATTCAAAATGTGGTGATAAGTCATTGATACAGGTATGGGGAATTAGGCAGGAAACCAATCCAGAAGATTAGATTAGATTTAAAAAAAATAGATTTTTTTAGAGCTAAAAATGTTCTTCATCCCTAGACACTTTCGATGTGTGTATTAATAGTTTAAACCGGGTGTTACAGCTCGCGACCACGACACATGTAACCGTGTCGAAACGTTCGGGCAAATAACGAAGGTAAGCTGAATGCTTGTCTTTGGTTAATTTCGCGCCGTAACACCCGGTTTAAACTATTAATACGACAAGCTACTGTTTTGTCAGTCAGTCAGTCAGCTTTTCATTTTATATATTAAAAGATAAGATCTTGGCGGCGCACCTTTGGGGAGGCATATGTATCACATTGGACGCCAGTAAGCTGAAATGAAGTACACACATCAAAAGTGTCTATATTATGTTACGATTATTATTATATTATTATACTATTAATGTAACTTTTGTGTATGTGACAAATGCGAATAAATAAATAAATAAATTATGGTACGACCACGTCTCGTCGCGTTACCGCCACGCCACGCTCGCTGTGTGACTGCAGCTTAGCGGGGTTTCTTTCTCACATAGCTCATAATAATAATGCCAGGGACACTTGTCTAAGTGCAACCTACGTAATGGTAGTGTCAAAAGTTAAACTTGAGAATAACTTGGAAGAAGTTGCCTCTTTGAAAGTTACGAGTAGGTAGTAGGGAATTTCTCGCGCGTCGCAAAGCAAATGGCGTTCGAATTATTGGTGTAGTGAGAGAGAAGAATGTATAATTTTTAAAAGAAAAAAGTTGCCGAAGATGTATAAATGTAGATGAAGCGAAAGGGGTATGTCAGGGCCGTGGAACTGAACAAATGGATATCTGTAGTCTCTGCCTTACCCTCTGGGAGACAGGCGTGAATTGTATGTATGTATGTCAATTTATCCAGTCTGCTGTTATTCAAAGTCAAAAATAAAAAATAAATACAATTCACGCCTTTAATCCCAAAGAGGGGTAGGCAGAGGCACTTTTATTTCAAAGTCAAAATTTATTTATTTTATCGTTATAAGTGCTATAACATACAGATATACAGTAGCATAACACAAAGCTTGATGAACGTCATTTATGACTTTAAAAAGAAAAGTAATCGTCCCCGGTTCGAATTAATTTCTTTTACTGGCCAGAAGAACCGGGACGAAACTGGCATCTTTTCAAATCGCCAAGGCTTACTGCTAAGTATACTTAACATAAATATATATAATTAACCCTGACTTCCTTATCATGGGACCACCTTGGAAATATCTTCTTGCCAATAAAAAAAAACAATGGGGAATTTTCTACAGTAATTACAGTTTTGCGCCCGAAATTCTGTCACAAAAACGTCAAGGAAAATTTCTCATTATAAAATTCATAAGCGAAGAAAATATCCCCCAAAAAAAATATTTAAAAAAATACGTATAGGCACGGTCGAACTTCAGAGAGGCTTCTTTTAGTGACATTGCTTAAAAAGAAGGATTAATACTTTGAAGCAAAAAAGAAACAAAAAATTAAGTGATTTCAACCAGTACATATTTTTAGCCGTGTGGTGACGGCGAATAAAATCCATATGTCACCACCCCAGCCCAACTTTCCCATCGTGGTGGTCTGTGCGAGGCGACCGAGGGAACTCTCCAGAGGACGGACAGCAGCGCTCTCTGTGAGTTAAACCACAACACCACTGCGGTCGCCAACCCGTCTGCTAAGCGTGGCACGAGTACTGGCATTTCTCCCAAATGATTATGGAAATCAGCAGTGGACGTCATATGGCCGACGATGATGAAAAATTTACGACTTATAATATGGTTTCCGCATGGATGTAATTCAAAGTGAAAATGTCACATTTCACCACATTTTGAATAAATTATGAATGAATTCAGTTTTTGTAAAATATATTCTTGATTGCAATGTTCTAAAATGTACTTGATCCCTAGACACTTTTGATGTGTGTAGAGGTATATAAAGAAAATTCCCCATTATTGTGATAGTATTCCTGCCTCACAGTAAACTATGAAAACAGGTAGGCTATCAGTTAACCGTAATTTTGCAACAATTTTGGCAACTTTGTCAGTTAAACTTTAACTAACCGTCTTAAAGTTAGCGAGCACTTTGAGTACACCTCAGGCCTTGGAAGATGGTTTAGTTTCTGTCGGAGATGGTTTAATACAATATTAGGCCCGTATTCTTTACTCCGCTCAAGTGCAGATCTCTACTCAAGTAGGTAACGACTATTACGAACTATTAGACACCGCCGGATAAGGAATAGTGTGATAAGGGAAAGTTGCGGTTTGAAGGAAGATGTAGTGACTAAGATTGAAAAGGGCATGCTTCGGTGGTTTGGGCATATGGAGAGAATGGATGAAAGTCGATTGACGAAAGAGATTTATATGGGTGATGTAATGGGCCGGGTGAGTAGAGGTCGCCCCAGAAGGACATATAAAGACCAGATTGGTGATGTCCTGGCCGAAGGTGGCGTGAAAAGTACTCGAAACCGGAGGTCATGTATGAAAAGATGTATGAATGTAGATGAAGCGAAAGGGGTATGTCAGGACCGTGACAAATGGAGATCTGTAGTTTCTGCTACCCCTCTGGGAGACAGGCGTGAAGTGTATGTATGTATGTAGACACCGCATAACTGTTAAACTGTTGACAATACACAAAGAGTGACGGGCGCGATGGTATAGTGGTCAGCATGTCTGCCTCTATACCGCAGGGTCGTGAGTTCGATTCCCACCACGGACAGTTATATATACGTAGGTGATGAGCTTCTAAGTACTTGTTGGATGTGTCTGGGTGTTTTGTTTATATAAGTATGCATTTAAAAGAAAAAAAATGTATGTAAGTATATTTCGTTGTCTGATTTCCATAATACAAGTGCTTGAGCTACTTAACATGGGATGAAGGCAATGTGTATGTTGTAAAATATTTATTTATAGTATGTGTTTATTCCACGCCCATTTCCGACTTCATCAAACTGTCAGAATGGTTTTGATGCAAAATGTAGAGGATTCGGAATGCATTTTATTTAAATCAAATCTAATCTTCTGGATTGGTCTCCTACCTAATTCCCCATGCCTGTATCAATGACTTATCACCACATTTTGAAAAAAGTTGAATTCAGTTTTTGTTAAATATATTCTTGATTGCAATCTTCTAAAATGTACTTGATCCCTCCCTAGACACTTTTGATGTGTGTAGTAACTTTGAAACTACGCAACAGAATTTGATGTGGTTTTCTTTAGCCGATAGATTGATTCTTGGGGATGAAGGTTTATATGTATAATACGTGAATATAATAGCAGAAACACTGACAAAACAAAGTTTTCCGGGCCAGTTGGTTTGAAATAAAATACAAAATAATTACTCAAAAATACTTTTTTGTAAAACAAAGAATTGTCTTATCCTGAGCATGCAGTATTCAAGTTTCACTGTATCATTTATTTAGCACGTACCTCTGACTAGCTCTTTGAGATTAAAATGCGTGAAGTGATTATTTTTTTAGTTTCCTACACCTTTTGATATAAAGACCTATCTTTCGTTTTCTACATCTTTCGAGAACTTGCTCGAATTTCCTCGAAATATCTATGCGATTAATCGATTACTCTAGATTTATGAAGAAAACAACACATCAAAATAACTTCATACGAAACCCCAGTGGTCTCATTCTGTCTCTCTTTCTCTCTCACACACACACGCGCGCACACACACACACACAAACACACACACACGCAAATACTAAATATAATCCATCTTCTGAAGTCTGCAACATTTGCTTCAGTGACCAACTGACCTGGCAATTTCTCAAATGAAAATCTAACTTATTCAATATCGCAAAAGGCTCAATATCCCCTGATGCTGGCATTACGGTCCATTGGAGTCAGTTACAGATGTGAACTCTGGGACACTGTATTGTAAACAATTGTATTAAACTGAGCTCGAATTTCATATAATTTGTTTGAAGATAAAGGTCAATGGAATCTGTCGATTGTGACACAGAATCACTGCCTACTCGGTTCGACAAATCAGTGGGTCAAACAATGACCTATACGATATATAGAATGTCATATACGACAAGGTTCATTTTCGAATGTATAACTTGACATTTCAAAGACATAAAGGGAACGAATGAGCTTTGTGGCAAAAAAGATTTTGTTCACAAAAAAACCAACGTAAAATAAACTCTTTAGGTTATAAAGTCACATTATTTTATGGCACAGAAATATTCTAAAATGGATATTATTAATTTCACATTTACCAGTGACAGAAGTAATGGCTCGATTCTTGGATTACATCAAAATTATACTGGTGGATTTGCCATTTACGCGAACCAAACGGTTTGCGTCCACTTTCATAGTGCGAACCGCCAGGATGTGGAACGACTTGCCGGAGTCTGTGTTTCCTGCGCAGTACAGTCTGAAGGTCTTCAAATCACTGGGGTGAATAGGTGAATAGGTACCTACTGAACAAGTGTGCTCTATCGTAGACCAGATCGCTGCTTAACATCAGACAGGATGGTGGTCAAACGCTTGTTAATTTTATTTGGTTGATTTTCGCGCCGTAATACCTTTTTTAATAAACACACATCAAAAGTGTCTAGGGATCAAGTACATTTTAGAAGATTGCAATCAGTAATGTTTTTTTCAAAAACTGTACTCAATCATAATTTATTCAATATGTTGTGATAAGTCATTGATACAGGCATGGGGAATTAGGTAAGAGACCAATCCAGAAATTAGATTTGATTTAAATAAATTGGACTTTTTTAGAGCTAAAAATGTTTTCGATCCCTAGACACTTTTGATGTGTGTATATTGAACTATTATGGTATTTAAATGTGTGACTCTAAGTTTTTGCGCTCTATTTTATATGATATTTCATCATCAGCCACATAACGTCCACGACGAGGGCCTCCCCCAATGAGATCCGTCATTTGGGGTGAAATG
>SJJU01017601.1:0-15572 GCA_012932125.1 Conopomorpha cramerella
TTTTTTCTTTAATCTCGGCCATTTCAACAACTCGCCACCAGACACTTGGTCGTATTTCTTTTTAACTCAGTTATTCGCCTTATTTAAAACTCAATTAACATTCTCCACCGGTCCTTTCATTAACAAGGAGCTTTTCTTATAAACTATAATGGCTGCGGCTCCACTTTCAACAGTGGTTTCAGGTGATATTAGCTGGACTCAGGTGCAGCTACGTAACCAGAAAATATAATAAACATAATTTGAAAAATGCAACCTGCAGACATAATTTCAACGCATATTTAGAGTAGCTTCGTTAGCGTCATTTCAATTTATTTTCATTTCACAATGGTTTTTTTTGGTTAAAAAAATTTTTTTTGCTTAATAAATGTTTTAAGCATTAATGGGGCGATGGCCGTGACTTTCACACTTTAGAGAAAGTATTAAATCACGAAAGCTAAACCTAATAGTTTCCCAGACAGGTACCCAGTATTGCTTAAATTGCTATAAAGTTGAATGAAAAAAACAAATACACTGCACGCCTCTTAATCCTAAAGCGGGGTAGGCAGAGTCACTTGCTAATCAAATGCCCACAATTCATCAAGTGTATTTAACCAAACGTGACAGGGGATGTGCCCATCGCCGTTTAATGAAGTCATAAATAAATACACTTCACGCCTTTTAATCCCAAAGCGGGGTAGGCAGGGGCAGTTGCTAAAGCAATTGCCCACGGTTCACCAAGCGTACTTAACCCAACGTGACAGGGGATGAGCCCATCGCCGTTATAGGGTTCACACACCTTGTGGTGTGCGGGTTTCATCACGATGTTGTCCTTCACCGTACAAGCGTTGCGTTGCGTACATAGGCTCTGAAAAAGAGTCCCATTGATACACGTCCAGTAGCCGAACTCGAACCCGCGACCTCCCGGTTACAAGTCAAGAATCCGACCAACTGGACCACAGATAAAGAAGTCAATTAAGATAAATGAATTAAAATATGTATGTAGAGTTGGTCGATTTTCTGTTTCTGGCGTTGTCTCATTTTACGACATTTCTTAATGGTTTATTTAGTTATTGAGAAAGAAATTCCAAAGCCTCCAAATAATTGTTTTTTATCTGTACCGCGTTGAATCAGACTGTTAAACATTGGATGCCATAGATTGAAATCTCGATATTCAATCATGTTCAGTGTTTACACACACATGTACGTCGTTTACCCGACGCGAATATTTTCTCCAGCACGTGTCTTTCCGAAGAATTGATGTTGTTATAGCGAACCCAGTTTATTTGTCTATTTTTTTGATACCACGTCTATGCACATTACTGAATCGAATTAGGCATACATTTTCTAAAATTATTGTTACTATAACAATGGTACTACATACAAACTATGTGTAATTCCGCCAAACATCTCTAAATACAATCAGCTTAAAAAAATGCAATGCACGAATGTACTTGTAATTGTAACACATTAGTATAAAAGAACGGAAACATCCTGATCATCGCCGTGCCAAACCGCTAAATTTAGAAACACAAAATAACGCGGTTTAAGAATCTATTAAGAATCTTCTTTCAATTATTCTTCTAAATTTAGATCAGAACTAGCTGACCTGGCAAGCGTTGTTTTGTAAATATATATTATTCCTGTTTGATTGGAAATTTTTCGAAATCCTGTCGTATTTAAGCTTTGCATGTCGAATTTCAAGCCTCTAACATCTTCAGTTTAGACTTTTCATACGAAGGGTTTTCCCGATAATTCCTATTTCGGGAATTCCTTTCTTGGTGCACCCCTGCGGTACCTGAGTTAAGTTCCTGCCAAATTTCAAGTTCCTACGTTTAACAGTTTGGGCTGTGCGTTTATTGTTAGTCAGTCTTCAGCTTCTGCTTTTATACTTCAGATTCTGCTTTTATACAGGGGATGACTTCGGGGTCATGACACGGACTTAGTTTTTGTTACAAGTAAATTATAGCGATTTCAATGGTATACATAGTTCTTTTTCCCGAACAAAACTTTATTATTTTCGTTATAAATGTTTGGATTACAATAAATTTTGTTATAAATGTTGGATAAAAAAGATACATTTAAACAAAATATACATTCAAAAATCTCGGTTACGAAAAAAAACTATACTGTTGGAATCGCTATAATCCTCTGAGCTAGAAAAAGGTGGTACGGACCAGTCTGTATATTGAATGTTACCGTTTGTATAAAAACTGAAATTCTGTGGCGTCCACTAGTTTCACATAAAGTCATTATTATACTAACTACACATCACTCTAGACTGTTTCCCGAACCGTGTTATTAGAGCGTAGTCATTTTACACAGTAATTTATGATATTTGATAGGTTCTAAGCTCCGCAATTTCTGGCTACACATTCGTAACCAGAAGCTATGGACGCTGTGTAGTCAAACTATTGTCAAGGAATATTACATAGGAGAAGAAGACGTATGAGACACACACTTCGTAGAAAGTCCATAGCTTCCAATATGGAACGAAGCTGCATGCAGGTGGCGCTTGCGGAAGGACGAAATGTACCAAAGGACCGTTGCAGACGCCACGTGATAGTCAGTTTTCTTTGCACCATACCTACTTAAATAAATAAAAACGTACGTAAGCAGTATATACAAAAGCAAGTTTACGGGCAACGCATTATCTGATATTAATTATTTTAATTTAGAGAAAAAATAACCTACTTCAACAAGTACCTACTAGTCGCCCGGCGATTTTTTAAAGTTCCCCTTGATTAGATACTAGACCAGATGGTCTGCCATCATCAAACCATGGTGTCCGTTTAAAATGTCTTCCGTGCAATAAAAAAAAAAGAATCATCAAAATCGGTTCATAAATCTCAAAGTTGTCCGCAAACAGACACAAAAATAACATAATACTCGTATACCGTCGAATTGAGTAAACTCGTTTTTTGAAGTCACTTAATAAAAATATTACATTTTTTGTATCGAAATTGACAGAAACTCAACTACTACAAACGTACGTTTCGACAAAATAAGGATAAGAAACAGCTACATTAATGACACTTATTTTGATTTATAATGAAATGCTAATAAATATGCTTGTATATATTTTATTAAGGCTTCCGAGTAGGTATACAAAACTGTCAAAATTACCACTAGATCTATTCTACAGTCAACTATCATTTTGTCCTAATGTGATGTAGCTAGCATAGTAAATTATCTATTATAACTACAGCCCAAGATTAACTGGAAGAAAAATGCTATGTAGCATTAAGCTCGCCTTTGTATAATTTTAATGCAATAAAGTATTAAATAATTAAGTTTTTTTCGTTTGTAAAACTACCACAGATAGTTAGTCTACACTATCTTAATAAAAAAAATCCAGTGTCATGTTTGTTTCCAATGAACTTTTCACCAAGGCTACCGATATTCACAAAAGTTGGCATTTATATGTAATTTTGTCCAATTAGAGAGATAGGATAGTTTATATTACGTGACATCCACTGCTGGGCACAGGCCACCCTGGGGGTTATACTAATTTTATATTCATATTAATATTTAAGACATTTATTTGTTGAACAAAAACTACTGGACCGTTTAAAAAAAATCTTTCACCATTCGAAAGCTACATTATCCACAACTAACATAGGCTATTATACATTTTACCGCGAAATACCCACGGGAATGAAAAAAAAAGCGGTACAGCTAGTAATATGTTCGAACTCCGAGCCAGACCAGACCAGCTATCGACAAGTGGCATAAGACACTATAGCCGTACTTGTTGTAATACAAAAACGATCCTAATATAGGTTAAAGAATTAATTGTGTATCGTCACGCAGCTCGTTCGCGTCTTGTCTGTTACCACCCATATTGTAAGTAAATAAAACTAACAAAATTGTTGAAGAGAGAAAGAAATAAAACGTTGATAGTACAACAACAAGAATGTGAAATGAAATCCCAGTAAAAAATTTAGTAACTTTCATTAAATCCAACAGAGCGAATGGGCCACTTCTGGCTCAGCATGTAGCCGAGGAAGTCGGCTAAAATTAGTCGTAAAGTTACGCCTTTTCATAATATTACAACTTCGTATTAAGGCTTATTGTTCTCGTGTGCCTTTATACAGACAATTTTCTAGATTTTAAAAAGATTCTACTGTATTGCAGGTCTTTTTTTTGTTGTGAATACTTTTCCATGACGTTTGATATATTTGAAAACGTCGCGATGAAATTCGCACAACACAAGGTGTGTGAGCCCTATAACCGCGATAGGCTCACCCCCTGTCACGTTGGGTTAAATACGTCTTCGTGATTTGTGAACCTCTGCCTACCCCGCTTTGAGATTAAAAAAGCGAGAAGTATATTTAATATTTTACATTTTCGTTCCTACTTTTAACAATACGTTTACTTATGTCACACTACCCATAAAAATTTGACATTAGCTGACATAGCAACAAAAAAAATCGCAATGAAAGATGATATGAAAATTGCACTTAACAACGTACCATTTGTAAAAATGTCTAAATAGTACTAATAATAGTTTATTTTTGGGAGCGTAACAATTACCTACTGCTATACCACGACGTCTTATCGCACCACACTTGTCTGTCAATTTTACGACTCTGGCTAGTATTCAAAGTCGTGGCTTCTGAGTTTACTCTAGAGAGTCTCAGCAGAGCGCAAACACGGATCTAACTGGGTAATCTTATGCGTCTTGTTTTCAGAGTAAATTTCGTGAGCTTTATCTTAGTGAACTAAGTAATAGATTGATGGCAATGTCCTATAAATAAAGTAATATGTATTACATTCAACACGTGTATGAAAGAGTGTTCTCAAATGTATGAGCAACTACTTAATGAGCGTTCTCTACGTATATGAATACTGCGGTAAATGTATAATTTTAAAGTTCGCGATTGACTAATAGAATATCAGTCAATAACCTTTCTTGAAGAGTCGCCAAGACAGTGAATCATATAGGTACCTGATCTTGTACAAATATTGCAATGATATCTTAATACTGTCATGGACACTCATCTTAAGGCAATTGAACTTTTATTGTCATATCTTCTACGAGCAGACTGTGTCCCTGAAACAGTTAATATGTTATAAATATTTCTTAAATATGTGACACACACACATCAGTCAGTTAGGAACGTAGATTCAAAACAAACATATACAATCAGGAAACCTTTCTTTGAGTTCTCTAAGCTGATTTTACGAGGTACTTAATCTAATGGGCTAATGACATATAACTCTGATGACCATGTTATACAATGGAACACATACAATGAAAGTATTCTATAACATTTAGATATACTTTCTTACGTTATATACACACATCAAAAATTTTAATTTCATACAAACATGTGCTCATTAAAGGTCACTATAAGATGGCAAATGTTAGTAATGAATTCGGCGGAAATTAATGTAAGAATAGACAGGTACCTACTAATATTTCTAGACATCAAAACACTGACAAAAAGAACACACAAGTTTTAATAGAATTTCGAACGAAGACTCGACTAGATATTTTTAAGGTGAGTGGTTAGTTCAATTACATTTAAGATCACATATCACATGTCCATGAATACAGTTAATTTCCGCATATCACTTAAGTTTCTTATACACACAAAATCAGGAACATTAAACAGAAAAGATTGATGAATGTTTTAAAACAAGAGAGAAGTTTGTCAAGGTCGTAGAAACTAAACATCCCATCCATAATTGTCTGTTACCCTTTCGGAAGAGCGGGAAAACTTTTGTGTTTACTAGTGGGTGGCCCGCGCTTAATTTCGAGTTTAAATAAATCTCGTTGAAATTCGGTATAAAAATCATGATATTCAGCTAACTATTATCATTAAAACCATTTAGTAGTTTTATAGTTATAACATATTTCTCTTATTTTTACAGTGACCCATTTAGTAAATCTGTAAAACGCCGTGTTTATTATCACTATAGAACTTTTATGCGGTCAAAAACTAAAATTACTACGCACCGATTACACAAATAAACATCTCATAGCAGAAAACTGCCTAGTAAACAACACCGTTTGGCATTTGATGGTATTTACGCTTTATATTTAAGGATAGTAGGACGAGTATCCCACGACTGTCGTGTCATTGATGGGCTCCTCTTCTTTGATGTTTTTCTTCTTTCGGCAGCAGCACTGACAGCTGATGGTCAGCACGATGACCCCGGCCAGCGTACTCGGGAACCAGATGTAAACAGGAACGCCGTGCGACTTGAGGGTCTCAGAATACTTTTTGAGCAGTGCGCAGGGTATTTTGTTGTGAGCCTTATTGAGAGTTGTGTTGTGCCAAACGACGCATTCGCTGTCTGACGTTACAGTCAGCTTCCCGCCCTCGTGAACGAACGGCGACACGTCTATCTGCGATGACGTCACGTCCAGCAGGTTCTCAGGCCTCACCCCAACAGGTTTTTCCGTGAAACTGGACACCATGAAGCACGGTATTAACGTCTCGTCGAAGGCACCGTGACTGATCACTTGAAGGGAACACTGTTCGTTCTCCTGCCGGCCGTAGTTATAATTATGGTCAGATGAAGCTCTACCTAAATTGTAAAGCGCTAATCCAGTCAAAAGATTGCTGAATCGGCTGCCAGACTCTCTGTATTTGTACACATATGATGGCGGCTGAGCATGGTAAACGGGGTAGGTGGTCGGCGCCGAGCAATACCTACAGACGTAGTTGATGTAGTAAGGTGGGTGGTAACTGTAGTGCGCATGTCTGGCGCTTATATGGTGAACTTTGTTCCTGTTATTCTGGAGTTTTTTGAAGGCTGCACTACCGTGATGTCCTCGGAGTCTAGCATTTATTGGTGTTATTGTAATAAGAATGTAAATAATCGTCACAAGGTGATAAACCGTCAGTGTCATTGTGTGCGACACTGCTTCGGGCGCGGGTGGGCCGAGACTGCGGGATGTAGGGAGCGTGGGTGAGTCACAGACTGGCTGGCGCCAGACTCGCTCACCCCCGGCTGTAACCGCGCTCCAGGACTCCCCAACACGCAAACAATAGGATACGCAAACAACGCTCTAATGTGCAAATAAAAAAGTTCAATATCAGATGCGATAAGCTGCTGTAATATAGATATAGCTGCAGTATAGGTAATTAGTCACTTTGTCTACAAAAGTAAACAAACTGTTTGTACCGGTGCATCGTAGTTACGACAGTTTATTCGTTACTATACATTATAGTTGTCATCTTTATCTTTAAACGAGCAATTCTTGTATATATATATATACTAGCTGTCCCGGCAAACATTTGTTTTGCCATATTAAGTTGCCTATGTACCCCGTTTATTGGGTGAAATACAACTGGTAGATGCATAAAAAATAGATAGTAGCCGATTCTCAGACCTACTGAATACGCATATAAAATTTGGTAAAAATCGGTCAACCCGTTTCGGAGGAGTATGGCAACGAAAACTGTGACACGAGAATTTTATATATTAGATATATATAATTGGAATCTCGGAAACGGCTGCACTGATTTTTCATGAAATTTGGTATGTCCTCTACATACCAAATTTCATGATTTAGGGGCGATAAATCGATCTAGCTAGGTTTAATTCTTAGAAAACATCTTTCCAACCGTGTTTTCGGGCATGAAAAATTGCTCAAATTGTTAATACGACTCTTACTGACATCTATTGCCGAGTAGTAATACTATGCTATACGTAGGATGGTGCGGGGGGACGTTTTGGTTTTGAAGTAACTAGAGATGGGGTTATGAAAAAATCGAAGGAAAATAATCGATTTTTTTACTTCGAGCGAAGCTCGGTCGTCCAGGTACTTTTCATTAAATCAATAGATACGGTGTGTGAACCCTATATCGGCAATGGGCTCACCCTGTCACGTTGGGTTAAATACGCTTGGTGAACCGTGGGCATTTGCTTATTAAGTAAGTGCCTCTGACTACCCCGTTTTGGGATTAAAAGACGTGAAGTGTATATTATTATAAGTGTATCAATAGATACCTATCACAATTAATTGTATACATTAAGCTTCAATCAAAACTATTTCTACCAAGATCATTTCGTACGAACGGTTGTGTGCAATACGTCCTGGTCCTGATCTCCTACTGTAGCTCTATTTAGTCTAATATCTTGAACTTCCCATACCTTAATACAATCACAACATAGAGGTAGGAGTATCTCTGAGTGAACACTCATTTTTCAACATATTTCGATCCTTAACCGTGTAGAAATATGACTGAATATAGCGTGCTCAGTACAGTCGACTTAACTTCTCAGCTCTGAACAGGTAATGGTTTACATCCTGTGATGTTTGTAATGCTGACACTCGTAACAAATCAAACGACTTCATCTTCTGGCCGAGCGATTGACAAATGTAAAAATCTCAAGAATTGAATTCAACGAAAGAATTGTGTGTCGAATGAAATTATGAAATGAGTTTCTTGACACATTATTTATTATTTCATACTTTGTTGCACTAAAAGTATAAAGGGTGGTCTTAATACTTAATATTATCCTCCAAGCAACCTCACAACATGGAAGAACTGATGAGGGGGGCTTTCCTGGCGTCAGAGGGAAGAGAGTTCCATAAGTGGACAGGAATGAAGATTATTCATTGTCGACTGGTTTTTTTACTAACTGGTGTAGTTCGGGAATTCCGTTGTTTCTGAAGTTGGGTTATGTGACAGTAGGCTACTCACATAGGGCTATGTCTGTCACACAGCGTAAACTATATTAGACACTTTATACAAGCACAATATGGTCCTTGGTCTGATAATTTCCACCAAAGGAGAATTTTCAAACTCCAAAAAAATCTTATCTATATGTCGCTAGTAGGTGTCCAGGATGACTTCTGTCAGTTATATTTTATTACTTCAAACTTCAGATACTTTTGTACCATGTAAACAAACAATAAAAAAAATAACTGTCACCTTTAATATTGACTGCTTGAAGTTAGTCATTTCGTTGACATTTATCCGCATAAAACAGCAAGCGCCATCTCTCATAACTAGAAGAAGAAAAAAGGGACTGAAAGTTCTCCATTGTCATTACCACGAACTTCACACGAATATCCTAATACCTTCAGTTTCGTCTAATCGAGCAGTAGTTTCTTTGACAGTTCCTTTTTAAAGGAACATTGACACTTTTATTTTCTTTCAAAAAGGAACAATTGGGAATTAACGTTCAGTTTCCGATGTTCTACACACATACACACACACAGGGATCAAGTACATTTTAGAAGATTGCAATCAAGAATATATTTTACAAAAACTGAATTCATTCATAATTTATTTAAAATGTGGTGATAAGTCATTGATACAGGCATGGGGAATTAGGTAGGAGATCAATCCAGAAGATTTGATTTGATTTAAATAAATTAGATTTTTTTAGAGCTAAAAATGTTCTTGATCCAACAAAAGTGTCTAGCACTTTTGTTACACTTTTGTCACAACTACTTTGTTCGGCCTTTGGACTCGCTCTTTTGTTATTTTTTTTTAAAGAATTGCACATTGTTGCATTTGTCGTCGCTGACTAAAAGGTTTGGTTTCAAAGCTTCGTATTCGGTTTGTCTTGCGACAACGCCGTCTTTCTGAGACGAATTTAGAACTCCAAGAACTCATGAAAAATGTGTAAAAAACGAAAGACGATATCGATTGCCAAAATAAATACTTACCTTATATTCGGCCACATTTATGTATTTATCTGCAGCACACGTGTTCTACAATTTGGCGATCGAATGAGTATTCTGAAGCAACGTTTTCTAGTTTAATATCCTACAGTCTAACATAACTCATATGTACCATTCTGAAAGGTTCTCAAAAAAAGAACCTAGTTCAGATAGATTTAAAGTGTAGCACTTATTTTATGTAATTTGTAGAACTGGTTTTGTAACAATACCCTATAATTTCCAAATAAATAAATTATTACTAAAATTATATTCTTTAAACAATGAAGAATATAATATTTTTGTGTATATAATAATGTTTTATACAGTTAGAAAGGCTCTGACTTGGGTAGGTACATTAATTAAAGTACGAGTATTAAGAAACTCAGGCCAAAATTAATGCAGATTTTAGAACCCATCATAAAAAAGCTTTTACTTAAGGGTATTATTTAAAGATGAAAAACATAAAACGACAGATATTCTTAATTCCAAAAAGTGCCTTAAGTAAGAGTATGTACCCATCTTCTTTTTAACGTTTTAGGAAAATCCTAACTGGTTCCATTACTTAGATCATTTCAAACGATGTCTACATTTGGAATACTATTCAGCATCATAAACCTCACCTCAAGCACCACCTGGACCATCAAAAGTTTATCGTCTTTCCTCCATATTTCTGAGCTCTAACGCTGAAGTGCTGTTCCATGTTTTAAAAAATGTCTCAATATTTTTCCATCGTGATGATGGCGTGGTGTTTGTAATATTTTCAGTCACGCACTAAACTTGGAAAGTAAAATGGTTGGCATTTTCTAAACGATATAAGATATAATAGCTGGAAACAATAACTCGGAATTCACTATCAATAAGAATGTAAACACAAGAATGAAAAAATCTAGATTTTATGACCATAAAAGTTATTTATATACATGAAAGTTAAATTTATTGTTTTCACTGATACATTATACGTCAGGCCAGTTAGGGACGTTAGGCAGAGGCCGTAGACCGCCACTTGTTACGATTTCTTCGACCTCTTTCCAAACCATATGTACATACTCGTCGGTTTTGGGTACTTAGCACGTCGGTCTCCTCAAGAACAACTAGAATTTGATCAAGGAATATCCTTCTAGGATAACCCCTTCCCCACACTATGTTTTCACTAAATACAATATGTACTGTACAATCTCCCCAAGAAACGATTACCACAATCAAGATATAGCAAACATTTTCTATAGTCTGTTTCAAGTCCCCTGACAAATTAAATTGAATTTCGCATATTACGAATCTAAGACTATAGTAACCTAGTAAGTTAGTCAAGCATAATATAAGTTATTGTTGATTTAAAAAGAATATTTACATTTCCTATTTGAAACTGCTAAAATGTGTAGGTATTACAACAAATGTATATTAATTGTGTTAAAAAATGCAAATATTTAGGTGACTTCCTATTTAAAATAGACTTGAGTATGTAGGGGAACAGAAAAAACAATCGCAATTTAATTCCCAAAGCGGATCCGGAAACCAACATTCTGAATTTCCATAACATCACAAATTTGCTGCAAAATAGATATAAGAAGGTAAGGAACCGGAAGAACGCTCCCACATTAAAAATCCATTTCTTCAGCGTCACCGCCCCCGCTGCTATCAAAACGCTTTAGATGCCACTGTAAAATGCACTCGGAATATTTTTCAATTTCTCGAGTGACAGAAACATCACTCGAACAAAAAGATAGAAATGCTAGTACAGAGTTATATCAATTTCAAAAAGGATGTGAATGGACGTTTCTAAAAGATTAGACGTAAGCAATCTATAATACCAAAGTAAAACGGCCGGCGTGAACTAGTGGTCAGGACATCTGCCTCTAGGACGACGGTCGCGGTTTCGATTCCCGCCACGGACATAATTCTTTAGTGATGAGCTAAGCCATCTGTTGTGTGCGGCTGGGTGTTTTATTTATCTATGTATGTATTTAAAAGTCTCTGGAACCCAGAGTACAGGGTATCCTAGTTTGTGGTCAGGTGACCGTGTGTAAAAATGTCCCGTCATATTTATTTAAAACAGGATCGAATAGCCTGAAAAAAAATTACTACAACCACATTTCTCTACGTATTTTTTGTGGTCCTTTCCCAGTGCAAGATTGGAAGCTACGAGAAAAAAAAGTACCTACGCTATACATACATACATACATACATACACTTCACGCCTGTCTCCCAGAAGGGTAGGCAGAGACTACAGATCTCCATTTGTCACGGTCCTGACATACCCCGTTCGCTTCATCTACATTCATACATCTTTTCATACATGACCTCCGGTTTCGAGTACTTTCACGCCACCTTCGGTCAGGACATCACCAATCTGGTCTTTATATGTCCTTCTGGGGCGACCTCTACTCACCCGGCCCATTACATCACCCATATAAATCTCTTTCTTCAATCGACTTTCATCCATTCTCTCCATATGCCCAAACCACCGAAGCATGCCCTTTTCAATCTTGGTCACCACGTCTTCCTTCAAACCGCAACTTTCCCTTATCACACTATTCCTTATCCTGTCATTCAATGTCACGCCTTTCATGCTCCGCAATGACCGCATTACTACGGCATTGACTTTACTTTTATGCTTCTTCTGCCATACCCAACTTTCACTCCCGTACATTAATTATTTTAGTACAGTTTAAATATTTCGTGACACAAAGACAAATATCATAACGCCATCTATTATCGTTAGCCATCACTGTAAACATGGCCGCCATTTTGAATTTTAAAATCGGCTATTAAACTCCCAGTTTTGTAAGCAGTTTATCTTTCATTTTACAATGTATGCCGTAGAATGGTGAAAGAAAACATTGCTTGGACCCCAAAAGGTGTTTGAACTTTAAAAAGACAGTGTGTCAACCACCTTTAAAACATATTATACGTACATACGTTCATGATTCCTTATAATCTTAATCCCTAATTGGGTGGATAAAATCTTTGGAGTCCTGGGATACCTGATGGTTGGGTTTCATGTGAGACGCAAAAACAATAAGATATATATCAACCTAGCTGCCCCCGCGAACTTCGTTCCGCCTTAGAAGGGATACCTAAATTTTCTAAGTTTCCGCGCAATTCTTTATTTTTTTCTGTCATAAGAACCTTCTCCTTCCCTCGGTTCTAAGCTACATCTCTACAGACTTTAAGCTAAATTAGTTCAGCCGTTCTTGAGTTATAAGTGTAGTAACTAACACGACTTTCTCTTATATATAGATAGCCGGTACCCGCGACTTTGTCTGCGTACTTTTAATTTGAATATTAGATATGGATTAAAGGATCGGTATAGATTTGGATATAGCATTGAGTGGCAGAAAGTACTCAGGAAAATGTATTGGTCCCTTGTGTCCAAGAGACACAATGACCTAATTAAAATGACAATGATCTAATTTAAAACATTTTTGTATACAGCGTTTGCTGTTTTGTTATTATTTGTTAAAATGTGGAGATTGTTTGGACTCGACACTCGCGAGCAGGCCACTTACAGTTGGCCATGCGAGAAACAGTTTTTCTCTAAATGGACACCTGCTACTTTAAGTGTTTGCCCTTGCGCTTTGTTAATGGTCCTTGCGAAGGCTGGTTTGAGGGAAAACTGGATTCTTTTAAACTGAAAAGGTAAATCTGTAGGGATCATGGGTATGCGGGGAATCAAAACTTCTACATCTTTAGCTATTCCTGTCATTATAATTGCTCTAATAATATTGCGTCCTAGCTGCGTAATTTGCAATCGAGTCCCATTGCATAGTCTCGGCGCTTCGAGATTTCTCATTAAAAAAACTGGAACCCCAACTTTCAGTCTCAGCTTATGAGACGGCACTCCTGACAGCTCTAGAGAGTTTAGAAACTCTGTAGGATAAGATGTCACCTGTTCACTCTCCATGACAATATCTACTGACAAATATTCGACAACATCGCCTTGCACATGTGACATCATTCGTTCATTGATCTGTCCCACGATTTCATTGGTCGGTGCTAATATTGCCTTTTCACACAGCCACTCTCTATTTCTCATGTTATATTCCAATCGGGGATAGACGTTGTTTTTAAGATCCTCCAAGTCGTGGACAGCATTACAAAATTCTTGATTTAATGTAATCATGCCGTTAGCGTCCGTCGTCATGCGACCTTCACCGATTTTCAATAGAGCAGCTGCATATTGCCCCGATTGCATTATATAGTTCTACTCGCATGTTTTTAGTGAGACTAATAATACTATTAACTATGAACTAAAAGATCCCGAAATATTAAGCATGTACAAAATTAATTTATAGGACCTAACTAATAAAAAAATACTACTACTTAAAAAAATACGAAACAATAAAATAATTTTACTGGATCGAAAGAAGTACCTAAATCTTTGTAGCGCAAATTTCTCTAATCGCATGCGTCCGACAACGTCGTCTGCCCTCACGTATCTGCCCGTTCGGGTAGGCATAGTTATGTAGATTCGTGCGCTCCCCACCACACGACAGCGCCGTTGCCGGCCGCCACACTTCGGCGAATGTGCGCGACGACGACCGACGACCAATGACAGCGGCGGTGATGCAGAGTATTCGTTAAAAGGATTTTTTACTTCAAAGCCAATTTTTTTTTTAACTTGATACACCCAAAACTTCTAAATATCATGTTCCTAGGTTCAGTGCTTAAGATTTTGTATAAAAAAAGTTTGGTTTCGTAGTTCCCGTTCCGAATCAGTTCCGTTCCGTTCGAATTTCGGAATTCCGTTTGTAGAAAAACTCTGCACATCCTAAGAGACCTACGTACCAAGTCCCAAGGTTTTATCTTAAAAATGACGAACACCCATACAAACTTTTAACCCCTATTTCACCCCCACACTGGTAAAAAAGTAAAAAAGCTAAAACAAACGATTTTTGTATCTTATTTAGTGCTTAAATACAAAATGTAATGTTTTTATCTTCAAAAATTACGAACTTCATACAAACTTTAAACCTTTATTTCATCCCCTCACAGTTCGAAATTTCAAAAACGCTAGAACAAATGTTTTATTATTTCTTATCAAGTGCTTAAATATAAAGCTTCATGGTTTTATCTTTTAAAATTAAGAAATCCCATACAAACTTCCATCCCCCTTTTCAACCCCTTACCACCCCTATTTTGCAATATAAAGTAGCCTATGTTCTATCTCAGGGTCTAAAGATTGTCTGTGCCAAATTTCATTAAAATCGGTTGAGAGGTTTAAGCGGGAAAGCGTAACAGACAGACAGACAGACAGACAGAGTCACTTTCGCATTTAAAATATAATTAGTTAAGGAAGTAAGGATTAATTGTAAACTTAGGTTAACTATACTACTTTGCTATATAGACTATAATTTTACTAGGGCTCTACTCCGCTACTCTCCAGGACGATGTTGTACCACACCTTGAAGTGACATGTCCTAATATTGCGCGTGTCACAGCAGTAACGTCTGTAGAGTCGATCGAGAAAATGAAACAATTCCTGAGTTTGTCTTCTTCACTGGAAGAAGTTAGATGATGTTACTGGCGGATGTTGTTAAGAGATACTCTATTGACAAGGGCAATAAAAAGAGATGGCGCGTCAAGATAAGTCTATGATGTTGTACTAAGCGTATAGCTACGCTTTTCCGAGAGATACGACTTGCCGGAGGTTGTGTTTCCTGCGCAGTACAGTCTGAAGGTCTTCAAGTCGCGGGTGAATAGGTACCTAATGAACAAGTGTGCTCTATCGTTCACCACATCGCTGTTTAACATCAGACAGGATGGTGGTCAAACGCTTGTTCATAGTGATAAAAAAAGAAGCTAAAAATAAATCATTGTGACGTGTAACATGCGCGTCAAGAAAGACACAACATAACACGCGTTGTAATTGGCTGTTATGTCAGGCTTACTGGGAAATCCTGTCTAGGAGTGCTGCTAAAGCCTAGTCGTTATATTCTCATGGGTTTATTTCAGCAATTTTTAT
>SJJU01017602.1:0-26644 GCA_012932125.1 Conopomorpha cramerella
TCAGCACCGCAAATATTGAAAAGAAAATGAAATGATCGTGATGAACAAGACATACCTACATATATTTATGTATGTACTGTATTATATAATAGGAACCCCTAACATAGAGTCAAGAGTTAAGCGAGGCTGACTTTTAATCGTTGAATATCTCTTGATGATGAACAAAAACTTGTACATTTACAATTACCGTCTTTGCCTTGATCACTAGTAGGTACTAACTTCGGTGTAGACAAGAATTCCTTATGACGTCGCGCGGCGCACAACGTGAACTTTACACACAGTTTTATGTCTCGTTCGAATCTCTATTGCCTTATTTATTACCTACTGACTGGAACTGTTTGTGCTGGCTTAAACTCACATCGGTAGGTTAGTCTTCTTCCCCGAGGGTTACATAAACTCGGATTGCACACAGGGACACAGTTTTTATTGTATTTAACATGGAGTCGGTTTTAACCATGGAGTAGGTATCGTGGTCATATGACCAATGGAATGTTTACATACTTTGGGAAATACCTAACGAAATACTAAAATGAGACCAGTTAAATGTTGAATTACTGACTAAATGAAAACGTAATGAGGTAAAAGAGAATAACTTGTACTAACAGTGTATTTGAACAGCCGTACCGGGACAAACGCACCTCGCACAAGGTTTTATAGTATACCTACATGAACTGTGCTTTATAGTTGTAGGTTGTCGATAGTAGCTACCTGGCTGGTGGCCCACGGCGCGGGTGTGCCTCGTGGGCCGCGGGGGTCAGCGTACGCTGGTCTCTTCTTTACCGAGCGACGCTTTTCTACTATCTACACAGCAGTCTGTAATAGTTACACACGTTTTGGAAACCTATTTACTTTGTTGGGTAAAGTTCTGTCGATCATATTTACTGTAGTATAGCTTTGTTAATAATAGTTATAGCAACGTCTAATAAAATGTTCGATCCGCAACAACGGTATACACAAAGTTAGGTAGGCTAAATCGCTCGTTCTTTAGGACACTTGTAGACGTGACCGTGGTCCTAGCAGGCTGCCGTGAGCCTCGCCCTCGCGCCGGCAGCGGCGGAGTCGGGCTCGCGCTCGCTATGACGCTGCCCGCGGCTCCACTCTGCGACGGCGACGCTATTAGCATTTTATTTTTAGTCACCATAATATTGTTTTTTTTTCTGTGTGCGTGAGACTCCGACACATTGATACGTACAGGTATTATTTGGCTCGCTTGTGTGGTTTTTATGATCGCCAGTGCGAATTGCGGCGCCGAGTATGTGCGCTTCATGGAGGGAATAGCTCGCAGGTTTACGGTCGTAGGGACTCTTTGAAGATAAATACTAAAACACTTCAATATCTTGTATCTATACGGCACCCAGCAACAGTTGTAGATACCTAATACTAGGTAGACATTACATTATTTTAAAATATTTTTATGATAGGTGATATAAACATTTTGCTGTGGATGACCTACTTACTTCCAGATTCTATGAACATTATGACAAAGGCAATGAATATATCCCACGTGAAGTTTTTTCATACACTTTTTACATACGCTTTATTAGAAATTGAAGGTTAAAATATTTGATCCGCAGGACGAAGGTAAGGGAGGTAGGTAGGTAGGTAATACATTGGAGTACGTCTGGTGAGTGCAGCGCACGTCGGGTGGCGTCAATGCCCCGGCGGCGTGGCGGCGGCGTGGCGGTGGCGCAGGACTCGGCAACAGGTGCTAGCGGCGACCGACACGAACCCGCCGCTATTCCGCCTAGTAACATACATATCGCGTGTTTTATACTTTCGTCTCAACTTTAAAACGATGTAACCAACATCATCTACTTAGTATTTATTTACGGATATATAATTCCCTTTTCAGTGGTATTTTTATAGTATGTGACAGTACAAAAAGCTAAGAAGGTGGCAGCGGCGGCGCTGGCAGTGGCGGCGCGCGGCGGGGTCAAGGCTGGCTCCTCGCGACGCGCAGCACTCCAGGCCCGGGCGCGGGCCGACACTCAGCACGCCATAATATAACGACATCCCACACATCCATTCATTTGCTGTCGTATTATTATTGCCTTTTTTTAAAGCGTAGATACACAGAATAAACTACAGTAATGTCACATTTATGCGACGCAACGATTGTCGACCATTTTATGCGAAATTCAGTTAGCGAGCAGCACTCACTTTCAAAATTACACAATAAGTGTATCTATCTACGCAGGCGGAATCGGAATAGAGGCGTAGATGAGGGTTGTGGTTGGAAATAGGACCGACAGCGGCACAGTGCTGCAGGTGCCACTATGGTGGCCGGGGTCGGGCCAGGTCCCGGGGCAGCGGCCGGAGCCCGGCGCGGCTCTGCGCAGAGTCTCCGGCGCTCTACACTTGCCACGCCACTGTCGTAACACTGGAATGTCTACTACAATTCATTAGCAAATAAAAACTCACGTGCAGTAGTGCGAGCATCGTCAGTACGATTGTAATCGCGCTGGCCAGTATTATTAGATAATGTAATAAGCTCGTAATAAAACCATGTTCATGCTCCGTTGGTCTGCTGATGGCGGTTGCTGCGATTTGGATTTGAATACTTAGTAAATTAAGTTTATCTTGAGTAAGCCGAGGTCCATACACAGCGACTTTTTACTGTTTGCATTCCTGTGACTTTAATAAAACTGAATATGTTGTGCGCAGCACCTGCTGGCGTGTTTATAGACCTGAACAACGAGGAGAGCGCTAGCTCGGAGCCGGTTACCGCTGCGGGAACTCCAACATGCAGTATACGTCGGCCTCGTCGCCGCAAACTCTCAAATTTCTTATCGCTATATGAGATATCGGAATTCGACTGTCCAAATCCATCGACCGATTATATTCCACTTTTCATGCGTTTATCTAATCTGTCGATAGCGATATCAGCGGGCCGGGAGTGCGGCGCGGGCGGTAGCCCAGGCGGCAATAACGGCCGGCTTCATGACAATAATGGCGCCCGTGAATGGAGCGCATGTGTGATATGAATTGGCCATCGTTGGATACTAGCGTTTGGATGCGAACGCAGCCGTGGACGCAGTGTCCGGGACTCGGGGCCCGCAGTTATATATAGCGAGCCACGTGCGCGCTCTCTGACCGATTGCCGGCCTCACTTTAGCGATTGTCACAATATTATCCAGAGGATGATGCTCCACGACGAGACGTCTCAATTGTTTAATAGACATGGTGATGAAGTGCATCGCGACACGTGAGCGGGGTCGGCGACCGCCGGCGCGTCCTTACCGCGCGTCCCGTTACTGCTTCAGCCGATCCGATTTAATAAGCCGTCGCCGCGTCCACCCAACCGGCCACTCATTATCCTGCGAGACCGGGGCAGAACTCGTTCCAAAAAACAGTTTTTCGCTTCGAAGTTTTCTAGAAAACGATCGCGTATTTGAGTAAATTATGAAAAGTTTTACACGGGTCGATGTCGTGCCCGTGAAGTCCATTCAGATACAAACTGGTCAAGTTTTTACGGAACAGTGTCATGCAACATTCTGATCTGTCACGTGCATGATTAATGCGTGTGCCAATACGTATTATTAAAGTAGGTATTTCTAGCGAGCGTGTAGAGCGCAGGCGCCGCCGCCGCTGCCGCCACCGCCGCCGCCGCCGCCGCCGCCGCCGCCAGGCTCGTCGCGGCGCACACCGGCTCTATCCGGAAGCTCTCTTTGTACCATAGGAGTAGTCCTCCAGATGGCCCTTCAGTATTTAATTACGGATTCAGTCATAGCTTATTATATGAAAAAATAATATTTTGTTTCATAAGAGCACTGGCAGTAGGTAGAGCGTGAGAGCGCTGCGCCGGAGCTTCACATTTCGCTGTCTTGACGAATGCCTCCGCTCAGCAGCTTAGCTACGCTTGTGTTTGCACATTATTGCACGGTTCTCACATAGAAATGTTACATACCAAATAATATGTCCACAGAAATATTAGTTAGCTCATTTCAACTACATACATAGGTACTTTGATTTAAATGTACCTTAGTATCGATTTAGTAGCGACATTCCTACAATTGATTTGATTGACTTTTATATTTACGAATATAGGTAGGTATAACTCAATATTGTTCACCGGGTATATATATAGAGGTATATCGGTGAACAATATTGAGTTATAATGTCTGTGAGCGTTTCAATAAAAAATATAGGTAGGTATGTCTATGAATGAAAATAAAATATTAAAATATGTTATGGTATGTCACAGAAAAGCAAATGTGTCACGTGTGATGGCGAACACAGAGTCTGCGGCCGCGGACCCGGCTCAATGTACATAATTACATACACGTGCTGTCGTAATATGCCTCTAACAGATTAAAATATTCTATACAGCTAGTGACCGAGCAAACGGAATATTTCAACAAATGTATTATCTGCAATTATATGAACACCACTGTTACTAATGCAATTGATGTATGAGAAAACTGAACAATGCGCTGCGCTGGTATGAAAGAGAAAGTGCTTATTTTTCAGCACAGATGTTGGTGTGGCTGATAATAATTGGCCATAGCTGATTGTTTTTGTTGGTAGCTTCGGATTTGTGTACTGTAGTCCTCAACTCATTCCATGAATAGTCCTGTATGTATTGTAACGCATATCATGTATGAGGCAGAAATTGATCTTTCTGTTTCGTGTACTACTAGAAATATCAAGTGCAGTACGCGCGTTGATGTCTTTTATATGAAACATTTGATGCACTTACTGCTTCAGTTTAATTAATTGAAAAATTTTCTTGGTAATCATGTAATTTTCGACTTATTATTAGTAATCTGCACAACTATGGCGTACACTCAACGCGCGGTAGCGAGGAGGTTTAGCGCGATGATGCATAACTATTTGCGATGTGGCGGTATGTGTGTCTTGATACAACGCCGTATATTTAACGTTGAAGTGAACACTGAAACTTTTATAATGTGTAAATATAATTAAACACAATAAATGAGTGAGTGAACTGTTGCTGAGATGATGTGCGGCGGTGATTGTATCGATGTCTCCGTACAATATCTTTAGATCAATACCTATAAAAACAGTTGGTGCGGGTGTAGTGGAGTGAGATGATTGGATGATGCGAGACTTGTTGTGTCTGTGTGTGCGTGTGTGTGTGTGTAACGGTATGTTGCAGGTGGCTGCAGCAACCTGTCGGCGCGGTCAAGCGCGCGCAGCACCCGCCGCCGCCGCCGCCGCCGCCGCCGCCGCCGCAGCACCCATACTAATCGCTACGTAAGTCGTTAACAGTCCGTTTAATTAGACAGATTTTTGTGTAACCTAATAAATTACGTCCCTATTCTTCGTGATTCCAAACTCACAAGAACCAATAAATCTCCATAAATGTCTAGGGTAAAAATTGGTCTCATTACATAAATAGAGTCTGTGTTGATATGTCTACAGTGTGTACAATATTGTGTAGAGCTTTATTATTTTGAATTGATTACAACATACATTGCTGTACCTGGTTGTAATGAACCAGGCTCAAAGTACCTAAAATATCATTATTATAAAATGTTACATGCACAGGTTTTCGTAGAAATTAATTAGCTTTGCAATGAATATTGTTTCGTTAATCCAGTTAGATTCCGTAGCAGTAAGTAGTTTTTGAATCTTTGTGCGTAGCTGCGATATGATAATTTGTCCGCCATAAAAAAAATATCGGACTTGTACTGAATAACTTTATTGCATTGTATAACTTTATAACAATGTCATAGGAAATGTTACAAATGAAATACAGTGTATGAATGATGGATAAAGATGCTTATATCTAGGTAGCTTATGACCAAGAACATACAATTCATGCAGCATCATTGCTACTGTTTCAAAATGATAACTATATCAAACATCCACAACTATTAATTTAACTCATCAACTATCGCAACTCTTACAATACAGTCAATGACTGCATTATAGAGCGAATCTATACCTACATATAAAAATAAATGCCAATTTTCGCTGTAATGTTATAACTCCGGAACGGGTGGACCGATTTCGCTAATTCATCCTTTGTTGTGCTTATTAATGACAGCAGAAGGTTCTTATGAAAGAAAAAAATGAAATTTGACACTGCTGGGCACAGGCAACCCTAGATATTCATATTAATAATTAAGACAGGACAACGTCTGTCGAGTCCGCTAGTATTTAATAAATGTCTGACAGGGGTGATGGAACACACCTCGGGATACGCTTGAAGTTTTGTACATTTCTTGTGGTTGACTTACATATTACCTACTTGATTAAGTGTAATGTTGTTGCAGTGTCCCTTGAGGCCCAGCGTGGAGGGTGTGGAGGGCGCGCGTCTCGTCATCTAACTCCAGGAGCTGCGCCATTCTGCTGCCTGAATACTCAGTTCCGGTCATTCTCGTTCATAAGATACACTATAATTTATTATAAGTCTCGACGTCAGAAGCATAAGGTCGGATGTGTAATTTTGTTACAATAACACATCCGACCTTATGCTTCTGGCGTCGATAAGTATTACCGACATTTGTAAACTAAGTAGTTAAAAGTCATCTTGTTGTTTCAATTGTATTTCATCTATCTGTAGGACATTTAAAATTGACACATACAAACAATGATAAAAATAAACAAGCTTATCAACGCAGTGGACCTAGTTCAAGGTCGTGAGCTTGTATAACAAAACTAAATTACACAGCTATTACAATATAGAGTTGAAAATAGATTACTTATGTATGTAATGCTGAACGATTATGATATTATTTTGTACTGTTAGGTATTTTTAAGTAGAACTTGCCAATACTAGGTTGTTTTTCTGTATATTTCGTGAAACATTGTCAAAAATTTGAAATTAAAGTTCGGTTCCATACATAAACATGATAGTTTAATTTCACAATAATGTATGCCTAGGGAGGGGGCTGCAGGGGTGTGGGAGGTGTGCGGGTAGGGGAGGGACAGGGGAACGGCCGGTGGTCATCCATCGCCGGCTCGCGATCAATTCACTGGTAACGATATTTAAACACGAATGGGAGCGCTATGAAATACCACATAAATTATGACTCCATATAAATAATCTTTATAGATGGGGAAATGAAAAAAAAAACGAACATCGGTTTTAGTTTTTCTTTGTCGTGAGATTGGAAACAAGTTGGTGTATGTCGCAAGGCGGCGCTGGGGGCCGCCCCGCGGGTCAGCGCGGCGGCTCCGCGCCCATTGTTCCGCCGCGTTTAACACACATTAACATTCGAAATACTTAATAACATTTACAAACTTTAGCTAGTTCGGTGTCATCTGAAAATTTCCATTCGACACCAAAGCATACCTGTTTTAATTTTATGCGCCTTTCACGATATTTCCTGCGCGACCGGTCTCCTTTGCTTCGCACTTTGTTCATACAAATAGAAATTGTGTTTTAGTTCTGGGCCAGAAATATTGGTGTGAGATGAGTTTAGGAAGGTTGATAGTGAGATGAGGGACAGCTAACGTAATGTTCAAGTAGGTCTAAGATAAGGGATATATGCGCTCAATAGGCCGGTTCGTCTGCCCGTGGCGCCTACTTGGCACGGGAAGTTAATATTGTCTTATATTTCGATCGTCTTATAATAATAGGCAGGTGTTTCAATACATCTTACAATAATGAATATTGGTGAGGAGCACGCCGACGAAGTATCATACGTTTGGTCAACTAGCGCAGTATCCTGTTTGTGGGCTCGGCGTGGTCAGCGCGCGGAGCTGCAGGCGGCGGCGCGGCGGGGGCGGGCGCAGCTCAGCGCCGAGTGGCCGCCGGCAGGTGACCGCTCCGTGCGCTATCGTAATGTCATCGCACGCACATATATTTTCATGTGGCCAAGTCTCTCTACAGTGCATAAAAATCTCAATATCGTGATACCCATTTATAATTAAGATATAAAATTAAATAGGTCATTATATTAGTGCAATTAACTGGAATGATAAGCATTTATGGCAAGTAAGGTGGAGTCTTGCTCCCAAACAGCAAGACTGTGGAGGCTTGGTTCGCATGTATGGAGTTAACGCTCAACCAGTCTAGACATAGGCTCCATGAACACGTGTGCTGACTGAGGTGTGTAGGTACACTTATGCTAAGAAATGTATAATTCTTTCTTGTGTAATTTAATGTTTTATTCTTGTAATACATGCGTTGTACCGTGTCCTTATACAGAGGCCAGTCAAAGAAAAACAATCATAAAACTTGGTAAGTTTATACGTATCTGAAATATAACGTCGACCGCAAACGCAAATAAAGGTACATAAAGTTGCTGCTCTTGTAATAAAGTGCTGCAAAACGTTTATTTGCCTTGCACATAGAACATTGCGGGCGGTTAAAGGGAGGGTAGATATCTACTTAATTATCGGGCATGGGCGGGCGGCGGCGGCGGCAGGGCGGGCAGCGCAGGGCGTGCCGGTGTCATTTCACTAATGAAGGCGCGCCCAGCCGCGGCGGCTCGCAATTATACGGCCCCGCGCCCAAATACATCACACCTCCTGAAAATATCCATTACCGGATGCCATCCCACTTCCTCCGCGCGCCTCGGCCTCCAGCCGTTACTACTTGCCTGAGCAGTACCTACGTACCCAACATCTCGCAGCATCAATATTAAAAATATTTCGATTACTAACTTCATAATTTGAACTATGAAAGGATAGGAAGGTTGTGACTGCACTTTCTGCGCTTTATTTGTAATAAAATGTCAATGTGAGGAACGGAAGAGAAGTGGCAATATTGTAGTTGGCAACAGCGGCTTGGACGAAGCCGCGACGACACCCGAGCCGCGCGCCGGCTCAAGTTCCGGTTTGTCAGCAAACGAAATAATCGTGGGCGTTTTCACCCGACTATGGCCGCGATACCACCATACGATCTTAATAACGCTACTGTGTACTCTTGGGTAGTATGGTGAAGATACTAGGTACGTTATAGATCCATGTAGATATGTGGGTATTATAAAAAAATAACGTTGTTGGAAGACATATTAAGATTTCGATTGATTGAAGTGATCGTAAATTGTCTCAAGATTGATTGATGCAGACTCGTCTCAAGACGAATATAGCAACAGTCGGGTATTGCTTTTTCATTTTAATTTCTTGTAGTACTATATCAATATTGCTTGTTGCGAAACACGCGGAGCCGAGTGTCGGCGACTTTCTTAGGGAGGACAAACACGACGTGTGGCTTTGTCTGTTTGTTTGTTGACATTGTGCTGGGGCTCCGCCGTGTGGACTTGTCGTTAGTGCGGCGAGCGCCCCCATGTCGCCCCCACGACGCCCTCAGCTCGCTGGATGCTCTCACTGGTATTGACGGTCAATGTAACACTAGGTATAAAAAAAGGAGGAAAACTAAACCTAAAAAGAGAAAAGATGTAAATAACAAAATCTACAACGTACCTACATACATTCCACTACTTACTTATCAATTGACATTCAATAGCTTTAACGAAAAAACAACCGACTTCAAGCAGGTAAATTTGAGAGGATTGTGGTTTTATCATATGCCATTGTGGGAACTACACCAATATTGGAAAGCACCAGCTTTCGAATGAAAAAATATCATCCAAATAGCTTCACCCAGTCAAAAGTTTTATTACTGTAACAAATATAAAAAAATACCAACGAATTGAGAACCTCCTCCGTTTTTTTAAGTCGGATAAAAAAATACACATGATGATAATATATTATTGATCAATAAACAACAAAATAAATTATCATGCTGATTAATAATTATTGTACTTAGTTCCTGATTTGAGACGACTTTGTTGTTCTTTCTCGAATTTATTCCAATTAGGTTGTGTTGTTAATTAGGTATAATAATAACATGCTTAAAACCAGTGGCGTGCACTGGCTTTGACGACAAGGTAGGCAGTAATCCCCAAGGATTGACACCTATGTATAGGTAACTTGTCTTTACGAAACATAGTTCTACTAAATATAGGATCTACTCACCCACAAAACACAGGACCTTCGTTAGCCTGTGTCGTGAGTATAACAAACAAAGACCTAGAAATAACTCTATTATTAGGTCGGGTAACCAAAATACTGAGGTAGGCAGTCTTTTTGTCTATATGGTGTGCACGCCACTGCTTAAAACGTATGGAAAATGAATTGAACGTAAGTACATTCTAAGAGAAAAGTAGCCGTCACATTTATAAAACTAAACTAAAATTCAATAAAAAAAAAATTCATCTGTGGCCTAAACGGTAGATATTTGAAACCGGCAAGCATGTGTGAAGAGATGTATAAATGCGGATGAGGTGAGAGGTTAGGGCGTGAAGTGTACATGAGCAACGTGTGAAACTCACTTCACTACTTTTCAATTACAACAATTGTGTTTGAAAATATTTGGAAAACATTTTTTAATAATGTAAAGAGATTCTGTCAACTTTTCTAATAGGTAGAAGTCGTAAGAGGCGACTTAATACGAGAAGGTTCGTATTATTGGTCTATGGCAGGGTTACTTGTTTCCCCCAAGTAAGTCTCAAAAGGAAACAATAAATGAATGGCATGGGTGACGAGTAATTTTGACAGATTTATTAATAATTCCGATTCAGAAACAAGTGCGCACCTCATTGCCTAACACACACGCTTGACAGCCAACCAGCCACCATTAAGTAGATCCACGAACCCCCTACCGTCTAAAGGGAACCCCTAGGGATTCGCGAACCCAACTTCGAGAGACCCTGGTATATGGTACAGCCACTTATGCAATGTGGGCACACCGGGACACACACAACAAAATGCATCAGCTCATTATTTAAATACTATGTCACCATCATCATCAGCCACACTGCTAAACTAGGGCCTTCCCCAACGATTTCCAATTGACCATGGACATTTTCCACCACGCTTGGCAGGGGGGTTGGCGATCGCAGTTGTGTTGTGATTTAACTCACAGAGAGCGCTGCTGCCCGGCCTCAGGAGAGATACCTCGTCTTTCTATAGACTAGTGTCACTCGCCCGTTTCCATTGAGTATGCCATACTTACTACAGCGTCTGTTGGTCGGATACTTGACTTGTAACCGGGCGGTCGTGGGTTCGAGTCCGGCTACTGGACGTGTACCAATGAGACTCTTTTTCAGAGCCTATGTACGCAACGCAACGGTCGTACGGTGAAGGACAACATCGTGACGAAACCCGCACACCACAAGGTGTGTGAACCCTATATCGGCGATGGGCTCATCCCCTGTCACGGTGGGTTAAATACGCTTGGTGAACCGTGGGCATTTGCTTATTAAGCAAGTGCCTCTGCCTACCCCGCTTTGGGATTGAAAGGCGTGAAGTGTATTTTTTTAATTTATTTTATACTTACTAAGTACACTGAAGTGTTTATGTTCAGAATGAGGTAATCATTTGTTTGACACGTCCCGGGATAGTAACGTAATATGTTTGTTCATAGGTAAATGAGTGTTATTATTCCCCCGCAGTGGCATGTGCTAAAATATTTAAACGTTCATAATGTAATTGCTAAACCACACTTCTGCAGTACATACATCACTGTAGCATTTGAAATTTGTTATTATGTCGTTGCATACTCAAATGTGCTCTCAATTTACTTCAACATTCATAATAATACACTTTATAAATGTTCATGACAATTAAATCATGGTGCGACCCAATTGTTTCTCCTTGGAGTCACACAGTGTGATGATGATATTAATAGTTAGAGAATATTACAGCGCTCGTTACCTACTTCTTTATAAAAATGAGCTACTCATGAATTTGCTACACTTACCTACTAACGTTTCTCCTACAAGACATAGTTGTTTGTCGCGTCGAAAAAATATAAAAACGTAAAACCAATAAGTGAAGCAAGAAGCATAAGCAATGATTGATACATCGTAATGTCCGCGAGTGCGCGTGTGTGCGTGTCGGCCTGATAAGAGGTCGCGCGATAACCCGTCGCCGCCGCCGCCGCCGCGCGCTCGCCAGCCACCTATCCCTCACACATGCACACACCATTATCACACCTAACCACGATGTAATACGGCACACTATTACGCACATAGTAATGGAACATAGGTCAATAGTTTCGGAGCACACAGTGTCGGTAATGTACGCGGGCGTATTTTCGCGCCTTGTCGATATCTTCCCGAGATGTCACGTGGTGTCAGCGCTATCGCAACTGTCACAAGGCACTCACACATGCACAAACACAAAGCAAATTAACCTAATTCTAGAATGGGAACGTTGAACGTTGTGCTGGAATTAATTTTATTTATATTTTTAGGGCGTGTGACTGTATGAAAGTCGCATTAGCATTAATTGTCACCACCTTCGCCATTCGCCTATTCATGACTCGGAATATTTAGTAGCTTCATTGTAACATTAATTCTATCTACTTAGGAAGTATATACGTACAGTAGATAACCAGAACACCTATGTAACACCTTGAACACGGATATAAAGCATTCGCCTCGTAATCGTATGTGCCTCTACATCCACATATGCGTACCTACAGGGCAGGAGAGGCTACTCTGTCCATGTTCATTAATGTTTACTTAGAGCTACTGCAGTAACAATACAATCACAACGGTGTTCATGTGTCACCTCGAAGTGTTGATTAGTTCCTCAGGGGTTCGTGACATTATTAAGTAAAATCACAGAACCACCAACAGGTAAAATAAATGAAAGTATAATATTGTAGTTGAAGATGAGCAGCGATAGTGGTGTGCCATGTCGGCGCTCGCGTGTCGCCCCCTCGCGTGTTTGGCCAAATTTAATTAAAACAGCTCTCTAAGCCGCTAATGTATGCAGCCCGCGGGATCCCTCCGCCCGTCGCCGTCGCCGCCGCCGCCGCCGCCGCCGCCGCAGACGAGGACTTCCAGAAAACTCTGGACTATTTAGATGCCCTTAGCAATAATCCCATAGATACACTGTGTAACGTCCCGTGTGACTCTCGATTATCAGACGCGCGATCGAAGCTGGCATTTCCGATCGGCGCCCGACCCCCGACCGCAGGTAGCAAGCAGTTTTTTTTAGTAGGTACTTAGAAGGGTCACGATAAATGAATTCTACTTTTATAAAGACGAATTGCTAATCAGGAAATGTGAATTTTCATACAATGGGACATGATTAGGCATCGTCTACGCGATGTGTTATATTTTCCTTACTTTAATCTATATTCTGTTGCTACAAATTAAGTAGTGAATCGTATTGAAGTTCTGTACCTATATTTAGGGTTTATTGTATGTTTGTGATGTAACATACAATAAAAATAAAATAATATGAAGTAAAAATATCAACAAGCAATTGCTCATGCAACAGGTCTGGAACCGGGAACAACAGATGACCTCATTCATAGACCATAGAAACAAATGTATCAACACCCTGTTAGCCTACTAACATTATTAAATAAGAAAGATTTTGATAGTGTTAGATGAAAGTGTGGGTGTTTGTTACATCTTCACAAACTAATGAATGGATTTTGATGAAATTGGGAGGAGGTACAGTTACCTACGAGTATAACCTGACTTAGGACATAGGCTATATTTTACAAATAAAAACCACACATCTGAATACCGCGGGACACAGCCAGTAAAACATATTTTTTGTTATAATGGACATTACAGCGGCGAGTGTACTGTGTACCCGGGGGGTGATTCCAATACGTTTGTGATCAAATGAATTGACTTCTAATATAAGACATTTATGTCTTGCCACTTTTAAATACTATTTTCGCCGTAGCATATTTTCTTTAATTGCCAACAGTCTAAGTATACCACCATCATGAGTAATTTTGTAGAGCAACCTCTGTTTACCTATTAACTTTTAATGTATTGCAGAGAGATTGATTGGGGGCGATCACGCGTCGGGGCTGTCTCCGTGCCACAACGTCTCTTCATTAATTAAGGTGCTCGTAGTCGGTCGCCTAGGTTGACATAGATATGCTATGTGTCGAATTCTTCAAAATCTCCGAATAACAAGACGCACATATTTTTTCTCTAAATTAAATTGAAGAAGCAAAAGAGGTGTGTCATTCTTGTCTTCGGTCATATTTTGATAGAATTTTACGAGACCAACATCATGTAGTGTATGTATTCATAGTACATTGCAAGGCGTGCATTCCATTCAGCCATACTAGAACTAAATAATTAATGCTTACATTTACCTGCACCTCATTATACTTCAATGAACGGATAATATTATGTGTATCGGAATATTTCGCCTTAATTTGCATAGTTTGCTGTCGTCAAATTCTACCTTCTCACCCGGAATATAAAGTGCACAAAAAAAACATTAGAATTTCCGATATCCAACATCCGCTGTGTGGTGGATCCGACGCGGCGCTAGAAGCAGGACAATGTGGCCTCCCGTGAAGAGCGGCTGCGGTGCGCTCGGGGCTCAGGCACCGCGCAGCTGTGTCGCTCGACGTGGCCTCGACACTTGCGTAGGTAGCGGTCCTGCAACATATTCCAGGTAACTGAAATAATAAATATTTCATGGTGGTGAAGCCGTCGCTTGTACCGGTGCCGTAGCTACTTGTTGCCGAGCGCGCTGCACCGCGGCTGCACCGCGGCCGCGCCGCCTCTGCGCTCCACAAGTCTCAGTATCCACAGATTTGCACATTTTCCTACTTAGGCACTAAATATGTACAAAGGTGTCTACCTACGTACATCAGGAAATGGAAGTAACGTTGAATGCAATAAGGGCTCAGAGGATTTATCTCTAACTAGTGACTAAACAGTCGCCGGTGCTATCCTTACATCAGAGGCAAGTCGCAAACAGAATTTGTCCTTGACCGGCCTATCAATGTGGAATCGGGTATGTCCTGGTGGTGTCAAACCCTTAAGGCCATAGAATCTGTGAGAAATATGATTGTAAAATTGTACATCTAATCGGGTTCGACATGACCTAGGCGGCGTCTACCCCATTAGGGGATGTAGACAGGAATTTATGACTATCATTACAATCCCTGCGAAAACTACTCATTATCCTGCAATAGGAAGGTATAAAGCTCCGTACAGGCGTATTAAACAGGAAGGAATTATATTATAAGTGAAGTTCACGCAACGTGTTGCGAATCAGCTCTAGCGCGTTACTATTCTCCTTCACAAACACACATTTGAAATTCAATGGATTCTCATTTAAAATCCGGTTTTTGTCGTTGATTTTATATTATTGATAAGTGAGTATTTTTAAACTCAACCATTAGAATAAGAAATGATAATGGCCGAGGTGTTTGACAGGCACGAACGTTCACTGTAGTTTTCCTGTGAGTGGCTTTTGATTTCCTGACTGGATGTACGCTGTACTGGCTCCCCGTTGACGTCTTCTTACAATGTTGTTTGATGTAACAATTGCAGTAATTTGAGCAGTGGGTGTCTGTCTATGTATGATAGAGCCAGGTCTGCCGTGTTCCAGCAGTAGGCTGAGGAGAGCCCCCGCGGCGACGGCACCACAGCACGGCCGCCCCGCCCCGCCCCGCTCCGCCCTCGCCGCCTCTGCTCGCGCTGCGACCCTACTATAATACCGCGACTGTATCACGAAGGTATAAGATCATACTATAGTTACAGAACATAAGCGATAAAAGAGTTACTATTCTAAAGTTCATTGGTCAGTGAATGTAAGAGGAGTGAGTAGATCACGATAATGGAATATATTATATCAGGTACCAATCAGAATCGTAGTAGATGGTCAAGAGAGAATCTTATGAAACTTTTAAATTCACAGACATAATCGATTTTTTGTCGTAGCCGTTATTATTTTGTCTACATAGGTACTTTGCACAGACATAACAATCAAATGACGGTATACGATGGAAGCTATCAAAAACAACGCAGGCGCAAAACTTTGAATACAGATTAAATTATGATTGAACCACGGACCCGCTCAGCTAGAGTCACAACTTTTATGAGAAAGGTGATCCCGAGCTTCTTACGAACTTGGAAAGATCGTCGATTTCAATTTTCAACTAATTGTTTTTTTATCAATGCATATATTGCGTAACAGGCAATATAATTACTTCTTGGTGCACCGATCTTCATATTTGTCCACAGAAACTAAGTGCTGAACTAGAAGTGCTGTATTTTAGTCCGGCCCAGAAACGAGGGCTCAACACATAGCAAACCCATGGTAGGCTCGGTGGCTGTGGGGTCTAGGAGCAGCTCATTACATAAAGTGGTTCGCCACTGGAGTTACGCCGCTCGCCGCGGGCCGGTCCCGCTCGCCGCCGCCGCCTCCGAGACCTGACAGCAGCTCGCTTTGCTGTTCTTCGCATTTACTCATCCTACTAATATTATAAATGGCGAAAGTTTGGATTGATAAGGGATGGATGTTTGTTACCAATTCACGAAAAAGCTCCTGAAAGTAACTTTACAATACAGCATATAGGTTCATCCAAATTGGCATATGTTTTATCCCGAATTTCCCAAGGGAACGGGATAAACTGTGGATAACACGCCGGGTAGTGTACGCTGTTGAAATCGAGCGGCGGTCACTATTATGTAATTATTTTATATTAATAGAGAATGCACCATAATGAGTGTGCAGAGTCTTAACATATTGTTCTTGAGCTGATGACGGTCATATTATTATGATATATTATGTTTTAAGAAAGGCACAAAATAAATGTCAAACACATTGTATATTTGAGTAAAGTATTGGCAGTTGAGCGGTGTATGTAGTTCAGGCGTGTGTCGGTTTGCTCAGCCTGCGTGCCGGCTCGCGGCACACCTCGCTGTGTGCACAAGTGCGCGCTCCGCAAACAGCCGCCGCCGGCACACTCCCGCCCTGGCAATAGCCTCTCCGACACCACGTTGCCGCCTTACGTCCAAATACAGGAGTATGAATGGTGACCTCGCACCAACAACCAGTAATAAATGTCTACATTTATTAGCTAGTCATGGCGGTGACAGGTTAGTGCGCCTACAGCTAGCGTGCAGCAAACATAGGCTTCATCCGGTTATTCCTTCGGGACCACGTCTTCAGTGGAATGTTCAGGAAATACCTAAAATACATAAAAACGGAGCACGTCTGAAGCAGCGCGTTATCAGTATCTTTTCGAGAAGCTGCGAGGGTCAGGGGGCAGCAGCGTATCGCGGTAACCGCGTCGTCCTCTGCTCGCGGCACGCCAATTGCACCTCTACCACCCACGACATAAAGCCTTAGCGGCGTGCAAGGAGCCTGGCGCCCGGAGTCATCAGGTTATCGAGGCTCCTCCATTTTGTTATTTTCCAAATCATTACGTAAAACAAATCTTACGCTCTATATTTAGTGCTGTATCTGGGTCGGCGTGACTTCTACGACTTATCGATGTCTTATCGAGTAATTTATTGGTTTTGGAATATGTATTTAGTGAACTGATAGAGATAAGGCCCAGGCTTAATGAAGTAGTCCAAGTTGGATAAAAATTGTTAAAAACGTCAGAAACGAAAATAATATTCCGTATACTAAGCCACGTTCGCCAGCCTCTCAGTGATCTAGCAGCAACCATCATCAGGAGGATGATCACCATCTCCTGAGATGCTGGCCATCCCACTTGGGTAATCCTTATTTTTTAACAACTGGAGTAATTTGGAACAATATTTTAGAACATATACATAGTGTGAACGGTGTACACCAAGAATTATTATGGAATATTTTATATTACATTTCTAAGCCAGTGCCTAAAGGAAGACGACTAAAACATATTTATTTTGTATCTCCGTATAAAATGCATACGAGTCCGGCTAGAGACTTTTAAAGTGTCCGGTTAGGAGTGTGGCGGGTTTACCTATCGGAGATTAGGCCGTATCATTCAAGATTCCGAGAGACTTTCCAATTTTATAGCACTTGTTTGTCAGGTTTGTGCGTCGGCGGCTGCGCCTGCGCGGCTTCTTCTGACAGGGGTCCTATTCGCGCATCCCAAGTGGGAAGTCAGAGAAAATACGAGTTTATTGTCAATTTATGTTTGTAGCCAACAGGTTGTTCACGTGAATCGGTACCCAATAACGGTCTCGCCTTTCGAAGATTGCTCTAGAAAAGGATCTTGCATTACTTATGTAGTGGTGTCGTTGTGTCCATAATTGCTGGGGGCCGCGTCCATGAATCTCATTGCAATGAGTAAACGACATCCAACACTTGCTGCTGATGCTGAGTAACCGCCGCCGGCTGCGCTTGGACGGGGGGAGGGGAAGGGAGGGGCGGGGGGAGAGGACTCGCGTCGTGTGTCCAGGGAACGCTAGGTTTAATTAACTGTAAGTAGGTAGCTATAACTAAAACATACACTATACTGTGTATGAGAATAGGCGCGGTCAAAGGTTGTGAATATTTTGATCCGAATTGTATATGAGCAGTCGTCACCGAGGTATCGAAGTCCACTAGAATAAATGTTTAAAATTATCAAGATAAACGTGAAAAAGGCTAACATTGACCTTGTTTCATAACAAACTAAAAGCGGCAAACAAGTAGAACTACGCCTTCAAATCCTACGAGTAAGAAACTGAAGATACAGAGAAATGGCGAAAAGTAAGGGCGTTGGAACAGTCAAGTTATTAATCTGCATGTCATTTTCAGGCAAGGTAGATTGATGATTTGCGCAAGGAGGCTGGCAGAAGCTGGATGCGAAAAGCCGAAAACAAATCACAATTAATAATAAATATTTTACAAAAACACACAAATTGCTTTCATCCCATGTTAAGTAGCTAAAGCACTTGTGTCATGAAAATCAGACAACGAAATATATTTACTTATATATTTTTTTTTCATTTAAATATATACTTAATATAAATAAAACCCCAGACACATCAACAAGTGCTTAAAACCTAGAAGCACCTGTCAGCGGTGGGAATCGAACCCACGACCCTACGGAGCAGAGGCAGACATGCTGACCACAACACAATTGCATTATTTTTGAATTGCCAATCGCAATTGGAGAAGCCTATGTCCAGCAGTGGATTAATATGGGCTAGTGACGATGATTTTCACACAGTGAACTTAATTGACACTGAATCGAACATTAAGTTGTCAACGGTCTATCCTACCTAGCCTCTACCTCGAGAAGCGTTAGTGTCATCGTACGTGAGTAACATTGACAACCAAGATGGCCTATCGCCGATGGTCGCGATTCGATTCCCTCCTCCGATAACATGCTTTGTAAAAATATAGTTGAGGTAGGGTATAAGAGCGCACTTACGATGAAGGAAACAAGTACGAGTGTCAAAAATTGTGTTGCTCCTTTAGCGGCAACAGGTTCTCCAACTGTGACACTGGAACTATCATGATGTGATTTAGATAATTCATCATAATCATCATCAGCCCATATAGTCCACTGCTGGACATAGGCCTCTCCAATTGCACGCCACTATGATCTGTTTTAGATAATTATCGACCCCTAGTTCTCTACATTTGATTTTTATAAACCTTAATGCAATAACATATTGTTAATAGAAATAAAGATATAGCGGCAAATTGTGAATCCTTTTTTTTATCTCTATGAACAAGCGTCAAGCACGATCCTGCCTGATGTTAATCAGCGATGTGGCCTACGTTGGTTACGATGGAGCACACTTGTTCATTAGGTACCTATTAATTATAATATTATGACTAGATGTTGCCCCCGACCTCGTCTACGGTAGTTTACAAGATTATGAGGTTAGGCCATGTGTCATGATGTTTCCTAAAAAAAAAAATTGTCTGTAACGTCAAACATTGCAGTAGTACACTCGCTTGCGGAACGGGACAATGACGTCATCTTTTTCGTGCATGCAGCCCCTAGTATCGAGTTATTAAACGTTGTCACGTCAAAAATAGCGAGAAATTTACTTTCTACAATGTACAATGAATCGTCACATTATTATGGAAAAATGTCTCCCACTGCCTTAAGCTCGCAGGCCGTATCGGGATTTCAGCTACATACATATAACCGCCCTACGGAACTCCGGACAACTGCTTAGTGTGTGCTTTAAATCTCATCCAATTGTCACCTACATGGTGAACAATGTCAGCCCGAGTCTGGGCAGACATGGAAGGGCTGCCGTGCACCGTAAGATATAGAGGAAAACTGCCCCATTGCATCAATGTTTACCAAAAGACAAGAGTCTTCCTGCGCTACAACAATGACTTCCAGAAGTAGTCAATCTGAAGGGAATGTAAATAATTTAATCTAATATTAATTTAATGTATAATTATAAATTCCCATTTCAATTTTCAATGATTTTAATGTTGTGTTATGTCAAAATTATGTTAATTTCATAGTTTTCATTTTGGGCATAATATGGAGAGAATGGATGAAAGTCGATTGACGAAAGAGATTTATATGGGTGATGTAATGGGCCGGGTGAGTAGAGGTCGCCCCAGAAGAACATATAAAGACCAGATTGGTGATGTCCTGGCCGAAGGTGGCGTGAAAAGTACTCGAAACCGGAGGTCATGTATGAAAAGATGTATGAATGTAGATGAAGCGAAGGGGTATGTCAGGATCGTGACAAATGGAGATCTGTAGTCTCTGCCTACCCCTCTGGGAGACAGGCGTGAAGTGTATATATGTATGTTTTCATTTCATAGTACCAATATTTGTATCGTTAAATATAAATCAATTATTTCATCAACACGGCTCAAGCTTGAAAGTGAAATTGATAAAAGCAATTGACGGTGTTCACGTGACAGGCGCGCAAGTTGCCTAGTGTGAGAGCACAGTCAAACTCTTGAAGCTTTTACACTAGGAGTAGCTTTCCAAGTTTAACCTATTTTGACGTTTGGTTGGTACCTTGTGCTTAATTATAGATTTATCCTATGTACTTAAATGCTTTGTAAATTATTACTTTTAGTCTGCACTTATATTATAAAGAGGAAAGCTTTGTTTGTTTGGTTGTAATGAATAGGATCAATAACTACTGGACCGTTTTCACTATTCGAAAGTTACATTATCCACAAGTAACATACATAGACTATATATTATCGCGAAATTCCCACGGGAACACGAAAAAAAAGCGCGAGTAACACCGCGCGTTACAGCTAGTTATAAATAAAGAGAATAGTTTTTGTTTTCGCTGAGTTTAAAAACAGCTAAGAAAGGTACATTGGTAGGTAGGAGCTCAATAACGATAACAGCTAAGACACGTATAAACTACACAAAACTGCAAGTTTACGATATTTAAGTTCTTGACTTGATTTTGATTCTTAAACTGGGTTAGGTAAACCTCTTGGTATATCTCTTGCCAAAAGTGGACGTAAATCAAATTATCATAGCATAGGAGTTCATAAAGGCCCCCTTATCAGTAGAGATAACTGGAAAACTATTAGCTAAAAATTGAATAGTGTTCAATTCTTCCCTACTAGTAGGCATAATAATGTGTGCAACATGGGTATTATAAGCCCCGGGTCAAAACGCAAAAGCAGGCTCTTGTGGCATAATCGCTTCAGACCTACATCTGTATAAAATGTAACTAGCGACATCTGTACCATTTTGGCGGAACTATGTAGAGAACGTGGTTTGGTCATGCGCCATTTTGTAAAATGAATGCAGTTTCTGAGTGAGTTTAAAGGAAATGCAACAAATTACGATAACTGATTGAGTACCTACATTCAATGTAATACATACTATTACTAAGTACGGACAAAACTTTTTACCGTCACATACTAAAATAAAATATACAATGCGGACAATTTCCCATTAAATGGAATCTAGTCAGGCTACTCGTCGCTAGATGGCGTAAGTAGTACCATTAATTACATTATACGTTGAAGTTCTCCTTACTTACCATGTTTTGCTTAGAGAATAGTATAAATAGAACGCCGCCAATTAAAACGTTACCCTAAGGATTTGACATAAATTGAGGAATCTAAGAAGTCCTTTTTTTAACCACCTTATATTTTTGTACACGAACTTATCGTTAACTTATCGACGTTTACTTTAGCTTGCCGTTGCCAACGGTTTGTAGCGCATGCCTTAAAGATATTTTTTAAGTTACGAATTTATTAGATACACTAGGTACATTTTATTTAACCACACATAACTGTTTATCAGCGGTTAAGTACATTTATAACTTAAAGTATCACAAATTTTATTACATTTTACGTTCCTAACATCGATTAACTTTGATACTATGTACGTATAGTATACGGGGATGATTTTTTCGATACTGCGTTACTAAACTTATGCATCATCCGCGGTCCTAAGGCTAATCAAACTACGTAAATTAAATAATAAGAACGTACATAAACTCACGCACATAATCCCTAATGGGATGAAGATATGACGCCTAGGAGGTCACTATTAACCTGATACCTACTTGGGCTTGTCCGCGAGGTCACCTTCACCCTCGTTAATTGGAAGAAGTACAACTGATAACACTACTTTTACGTCCCATACCAGCACGAAATCATTACGTACTAGGTATGAAAAAAAAGTCGCTTTTCGCTGTCTGCACCTACTACGCATGCTAGGATCTTTAAAACTAAGGTTTATAAATCCAGTACGTACTTATTATAGTAGATAAACAATAAATATTATAAAAATTTCTAATGTGTTGTACAACATTTCCGTGTGAATCTGGGACGGATCACTAGTAATTCATAAAGCAGACGCACTTGTAATTAATTTTCACATTTGTGTAGAGAGTAAAACCTCTGTAATAATAATATATTATGTAAGTAAGTAAAAGTCCCGCAGCCCAAACCTATTCGAACCATCGTATTCTAGACACAACCTACGAATTTCAAATTAAAGTATTACAAACTTAAAGTTACACTAATTTTCACTAGTTTTTTGTGTCTGGGGTGTTTAATTCATATAAGTTAATATATTTAAATTGAAAAAAATTATATATATAATATTATATATATATATTATTATATATATATAGTATATATATAAGTAAATATATATCGGTTGTGTATTCCATAACACAAGTGCTTTAGCACTTAAATTGGGAATGAAGGCATGTTGTGTGTTGTTTAAATATTTATTTAATATTTTTTTATTTATTTTAGAAAATAAACAACGGCGGCCTTGACCGAGGACTTTTATTCTTCAGTTATGTAGTAGACACCAGTGGGTGCCCACCATATAAGCAAAGAGACACTGCCTACCTTAGTATTTTGGTTACCCGACCTAATAATAGAGTTATTGCTGTTTTTTTGTTGTACTCACGACATAGGCTAACGAAGGTAAGTAGATAGGTTAGTACCTATATTTCGTGATGACAAGTTACCTATACATCGGTGTCAATCCTTGTGGATTAAAAGTCAGTAAACGCATCTGATAGACACCTTTCCTACAAACCTACGTAGTATGCCGTTTCCTCCGAGCGCTGTCTTACGTCGCGTCTTAAAAGCGCTATTGTGGTGGAGCAACGTGACGGCCGCCCGCCCTGCAGCAGCACCTGGCTGCCACCGCCACCACCGCGCCGCCGGGACGGTATCCGGCGTTTGAGAACCTCTCTATAGCGAAAATATGAAACCCGTCTATTTTTAAATTCATGCATGCACATGAAATTGGCACAGCTGCTATACACTGAGAAATGTATTATTTTCAAATACAAACACAAATGTCTATTATAAATAAATGATTAATGTATAATCGTATTCCAACGGCTTCATGGCTATTGAACTGTTAACTTCAAAATAATACGAATTAATTTCTCTCAGACATTTATGCACAATACAATATAATTATGTACTCATTCCAAATGTATTTTTCATTAAAAATATCTTTGAAAATCAGAAAGAACATTCACAGTTTAATTTGCAAATATTTCCATTTGTTATTAATTGGTTGCTGATTGAGTTCAGTCAACGGTCCGTTTGGAAAATTAATTATGTGGAATATTGTTGTACCGTCCGCCTGTACGCCGTCCGCCGTACGCCGCACACCGCACCGCTCGCCGCTCGCCGCTCGCCGGGTGTAAAAGGAATTTTATAGCATTATTCAGTTATTCGTTAAAGTTTATTACAGCTGTATCACCCATACCTCCGCAGAAACTGTTTCATCGAAACAAGCTCCTCGGAATATTTTATGAGACCTGTTTATGACACAGCGCCGGCCTAGGACATCTTCCCAATAAACAATAACGTGAATAAGTACATAATTTCAGGTGAAACTTTCTTTCTATATTATCTTGATGATGCGATTCACATTCAGAATTCCTAAGTATTGTGAAATCAAGAGCATGTTCGTCAAGAATCAGTAAAAGAAAGCATGTAGATGGTTCGCGTATCGACCTCCGGCATATTGATTTGGTGTTAGACAAAGGCATTTGTGATTGTTATTTTTTTAAAGATTCGCGCAATTTTATACCTGCCAAAAAGAAGGCTGAATTTGTTTATTTCAGGCCGTGGTGCTCTGAATCTGATGGTGGTCCTAATAAATAAACAAAATACCAGATATCAAAAAAAAAATCTACTGAACTTGTTGCTTCTTGATGGTTTTGCCTGGAATGCCCGTCTCCGCCACTCATAGTATTGGCAAAGAGTCTGCACCTGGTTTGAAATGAAGGTTTAATAGGTAGTAGATTATTATTATAATCAGATTATAGCTCCTCACGAGCCCGATACTGCGACATCCGCAGACATCTCACACGAGCTCGCGCTGTCCCTTAAGTGGGTAGTTCGCAGTGTCGCACCCACACTAGGGACGGACATCATGCATGACCGCCTGCATACATTCACACCACATTATTTTATGTGCCTCTAGCACTCTACGTATAAACTATTCAAATATTCCACTGCACACAAATTTTAACCATTCCAAAATAATTCATGCACTGAGGTAGGTACCGACCCCATGTTAGTGCGCACAGGGTGGCGAGCCCAACAAAAGACTTATGTTAAACACTACACTGTACCTGCAGCATGGGGCGACAGAGCAGTGTGTGAGACCCAACACACTGAAATATTTTAATAGTTACATACATTTCTTAATTGTGATAATTAATTTGGTTTCAATGCAGTGGTTTGGGAGTGCTCTGCGGGAAGCGATAACTAATGGATTTATTATTTCATTTTTTTTCTATTCAAATGATTGTGTAAATGTTACTGTATAATTTGCTGGTATGACAGTCATTATTTGTTCCGAAAGTGAGAGACTATTTAAATCGTGTTACTTCACTCTCTCATTAAATTTATCCTATTTATAGATTGTAGAGAGAGGTATAAATTAGAACTAGATACCATAACATACAATAGAAAATCTTGAAGTCACGAAATTGCACTTTTAAAGTTATTTCCGGACTTTTCTCCTATCCTCGGAGTCTCGATTTAGAAAAAAATAATTGATATAACAGTCACTCTTTCCACTACAGTTAACTAGCGACAAGACCAACAGCTCGAGAAAGTTTAGCGAGCACAATGTTACTAACGATATCGAACATCAAAAGATGTATTAACTAAACCAACACAGATTGCTATTAACAAAAAACAGGCGTTAAGTAAGTATGGTTCTATTTGCCACTGTTAAAAGAAACTGTACTAACATTGTTCGGCCACAGATTTCTAAAGGTATTAATCACTCCGAATAGTCTAATTGTGGTAACAATATTTTATTTAAAGTAGCGTTTGGGTCACCACTAACAAGTTGGGTCCTTCAGCTGATTGGTGCTTCCCTACAAGGTAGGTTAGGTATATGTTTATGTATACCTTTATTTACTAAATTAAAAACTAACACATGAATTAAAAAAGATGTTAAAAATTAAACAAAAACCAGATTCAAGAGTCTCACAAAAAGCTCTTCTTTCTCTCTTATCTTTAGGCCTTTCCAGTACTTAACGATAAACTCTGTTATGGTGTAAAAGGGCTGAAAGTACATCGAAATACGTTTCGAACAATTATTTTACAAACAACAAATTTATCAGCACCCTTACAGGTCTATACAGGGTTACTTGTAACTCGACGTATTCCTGGTATGGGGTGATAGAGGAGTTAAAATGCAATAAAATAAACCACCATATGTATGGTCGGAAATTAATGGTTCTTGAGATATTGACTTTTTTAAATATTTTCTAGAAATTCCCAGAATCTTGCATGAAAAAGTTTGTAAAATAAAACCCATGAGTTATTTACTGTGATTCTTTATTTATTTATTAATTGTAAACTCACGTTTAACTATACTAACTATAAAAACTCAAAATAAAACAACCAAACTTAATAAAATCAACGGAAATAAAATTTTATTTTTTAAAACTTTGTGCTTATAATGAGAAAACATATGCTCTAATTTAAAAAAATATATGACATCAATCGTACAAATTATTAAAAAAACATCGTCGTTTTATCAGCTTTCTAAAAAGGTATCATTATCAATATTTATGATTAATAACGTAATTAAAAATTTCATATAATGTCAACATTTTGTCTCTCACCCTGTTATTACGTGTCAGTAGCGAAGAAATAATTAAAAAAAACTTAAAGTAGTACGATTGTCTTTAAACAATTTTTTTAATCATTGTTTTTTTTAAACTTCTTTTGGCGGGATTAGCGGGGAAAAGAAAAAAATAAGAGTAGGTAATTGCCAAATTAAAGGTGCGAATTGTTATGTTTATCTCAATGTGTGCTCTCTATTAATGATTTTACTAGGCAGTAGCAATGAGTTAGAATGCGTTTAAATTAAATATAGTGGCATTAAATGTTGATAATTATAGCTTTTTAGAAAGCTGATAAAACGACGATGTTTTTTTAGTAATTTGTACGATTGATGTCATATATTTTTTTTAAATTAGAGCATATGTTTTCTCATTATAAGCACAAAGTTTTAAAAAATAAAATTTTATTTCCGTTTATT
>SJJU01017603.1:0-11368 GCA_012932125.1 Conopomorpha cramerella
GTTTCATCACGATGTTGTCCTTCACCGTACGAGCGTTGCGTTGCGTACATAGGCCTCTGAAAAAGAGTCCCATTGGTACACGTCCAGTAGCCGGACTCGAACCCGGGACCTCCCGGTTACAAGTCAAGGGTCCGACCAACTGGACCACAGACGCTCGGTTCATTTAATATTTATGCAACAAAATGGCGTTTATCTTACTTGAGTTTAGGCTTCCCGGTGAGCGACTTGGAGAATGTGGTGGGCTCCAGCGCGTACAGGGACAGCTCGTCGTCAGAGTTCTGACCGATCACCACCGGCATGAACTGTCGAGATGAGAAACTTCACTACACCCGCGGCACCTATTACGGTTCCATTACCGTCATGGACATGGTTATGAATGTTTATGTTTATTTACATACATATGTATATACATACACTTCACGCCTGTCTCCCAGAGGGGTAGGCAGAAACTACAGATCTCCATTTGTCACGGTCCTGACATAACTCTTTCGCTTCATCTACATTCATACATCTTTTCATACATGACCTTCGGTTTCGAGTACTTTTCACGCCACCTTCGGACAGGACATCACCAATTTGGTCTGTATATGTCCTTCTGGGGCGACCTCTACTCACCCGGCCCATTACATCATCCATATAAATCTCTTTCGTCAATCGACTTTCATCCATTTACATAACTTAAGACCTAAGACACATGAGAAAAATAATAATAATAAAAGAAACAAAAGGAAAAACAATAATTAATATTAATACACACATAAGATAAGGACAAGGCAATCGGCAAAAGGGTCTCGACTCAGCATAATGCCACAGTTACCTGCGGCGCTGGTGTTCCGCCGATACCCGTTAGAGAGAGAAGCCACACATCAACTCCTAGTTATAATATAGGCTTACATAAACAGTATAACAAATAATTAGTTGTATAGGACTGATGAATAATAATAAACCAACATGTGTACATATACATCTATACTAATATTATAAAGAGGAAAGATTTGTTTGTTTTGAGTAGGCTCCGAAACTACTGAACGGATTCTTACACTAAAAGAAAGCTATGTTTTTCCAAATGAACATAGACTACTTTTTATCCGTAAGCTAGTACGTAATATAGATGATACATAATTAAGTCAGCAACACAATGAATGGATACAGAAGACAGGTTAAAAAGAAAAAAATAGTAAAAAATGTTATGAATGTGTACGCAAAGCGATTACCATGACCATAATTAAATCGCAATAGGGTAACCGCTACTGACTGACCAACCATTCAAAGCTATGTCCTCAGAAGCTCGATCGAGACCTTCAACAAATTTATTGGCTGATTTTGCTTTTGTTTGTTGTCATGTCTTTTTTGGAGCTCTTTGCTAGGACCAAGGCACGCTGGACGCGTCGTAGTTCAAAGTACGTTTCAGGGTGCCTCTTTTAAAACGGTCAGTGTGGGAAAGTCTTAAGAGCAGTGTTAAGAGCAGTTTTTACTGTTATTAAAATCTACGACACGGTTCCCAAGAACGGAACTTCGTATGTCTCACAGTTTGAAACTGTCCCATACGTCTGTCAGTATGGCCGTTGCTGTAAATAATAATAAAAATAAATAATACACTTCACGCCTTTAATCCCAAAGAGGGGTAGGCAGAGGCATTTGCTAAAGCAAGTACCCACGGTTCACCGAGCGTATTTAACCCAACGCGACAGGGGGTGAGCCCATCGCCGTTATAGGGTTCACACACCTTGTGGTGTGCGGGTTTCATCACGATGTTGTCCTTCACCGTACGAGCGTTGCGTTGCGTACATAGGGCTCTGAAAAAGAGTCCCATTGGTACACGTCCAGTAGCCGGACTCGAACCCGGGACCTCCCGGTTACAAGTCAAGTATCCGACCAATTGGACCACAGACGTAAATGAGCTTTAACTTCCTGCAGGGGGCACGCATAACGTGAAACACTCTATGTATGTCTGCATATGCTAATATTTGCCTATTTAATATTCGACTGTAGCAAGAATATGACAGTGAAATCAGACTCACGTAATCAGCAGTGACAGTTTTTCGGGCTGAAAACTGTCATCACTGTCATACTTTCCAAAAAAAGTTTAAGCGACCTGTATTAAGCAACGACTTAATTGTATTGTATTGTATATATATTTATTTACTAACTTAAGAACTAACACATCAAAATTATAAAAGAAATACAATTAAAACAACAAGCAAAAATATAAAATGACACAACAACAAGAACCAAAAAAAAAGACCAAAAAAAAATATGGGTATCTACTAGCAGTGGTTAGCACTGAGCGTGTGCCAGCTCTCACGCTAGTAAAAGGGTCCCGACTCAGCATAATGCCACAGTTACCTGCAGCGCTGGTGTTCCGTCGAAACCCGACTTAACACTCGATGCTGTCTCAACTGGTGCAGGATTCATTTATTAGGAACAAAACATTGGGAAAAAATTAAAATATAGCTATATCTCGGGTCGGAAAAAGTCTTGGACGGTTTGTAGCAGTTTTAAGTGTAGCTCTCTGAGCAACTTCAAGAGGTTTCAACACTGGTTATCGCAGACAATGACAGTTATTAGCGCGAAAATCTGCCAGAAAAACGTCAAAGAAAAAAAAACCCATTATTATTAAAATCATCTGAAGGATCAAATCAGAAATGAAGTGATCCGACAGAGAACCAAAGTCATCGACATAGCTCATCGTTTCAGCAAGCTGAAGTGGCAGTGGGCCGGCCATATTTGCCGTAGAACCGATGACCATTGGGGAAAACGAGTTCTCGAGTGGAGACCGCGTCTCGGCAAACGGAGTGTAGGACGCCCTCGGGCAAGGTGGACTGATGATATACGCAAGATGGCTGGCAGAAGCTGGATGCGCGAAGCCGAAAATAGGTCACAGTGGCGTGCAATTGGAGAGGCCTATGTCCAGCAGTGGACAGGTATGGGCTGATGATGATGATGATTAAAATAAATCTTAATGAGAAATCTAATAATAGTCGTCGGGAAATTTCTCGTTATTAGCATTAAATCTCGTTAAATAAGTACGTAGAAATACTCTTAAAGGAAAATCAAGGTGTAAATCAATATCGTATTTTCCACCTTCAGCGAGTGTGCATTTACAAACTAAATAGGTTGAATACTTCTAAGAGTTCTTGCACTCGCAGTCCGCGCTCGCTTTTCTCAGAGCTCAGAATATCTCCGGCTTCCAACTTGGGAGAAAACCATTTGCCGCTGTCTGCCGCACTCCACCCACGGCTTATGAAACTACTTCTACTTAAGTAATAAGCTTAGGAATATTTTCTTCAGTGGGTAGATTTCATATTATTACCTGTTGAGACGCCCCAACCAACCTAGCGCCCCTTTTTCCACTCTGACTCAACTAAACCTTACTACCTACCCACCTACCTACTTGTTCAGAGCGTAACTCAGTATGTGATTTCTTTCATTACGGACCAACTATTCAATATTCATTTTCGATATTTATTTGCCATATTATTTGACGTCAGTAAAACGATTAAATTCAGACGAGACGAATGATCGTTTTTTTACACTATTTTAAACACTCATATACGAAATACAAATAGGCTAGAAAACTGTTCAATAACTAATAAACGGGGAATTTTCTTTGACGTTTTTCTGACAGATTTTCGGACGGAGAACTGTCATTACTGTACTGTCATACTTTCCAAACAAAGTTGCAAATATAAAAAAATCCCCCGATTTTAAATGTTCGTGTCGTGCCCTTTCATTTGATACCCCACTTGAACATATTTGTATAAAGTACTATTTATTTTCCCCAATTTCAACCCTCGTAACTTTTGAACAAATTATCAAATTTTCATTTAATAAACAGATTCTAAATATACGTGTCGTGCCCTTTCATTTGATACTCCACTTGGACATATTTATTCGAGTAAAATTTTTCATCACCACTTCCAATCCCGCATAACTTTTGAATGGATAAACAGATATCTATCAAACATAGCTAAGAACACGCTCGATCAAATCAGCTTTAAAAAAAACCGCATTAAAATCGGATCGTCCGTTTGGGAGCTACGTTGCCTCAGACAGACAGACACACACACCAGACACGTCAAACTTATAACACCCCGTAGTTTTTGCGTCGTGGGTTAAAAATAAATCATAAAAAGAGAGAAAATCATAAATTACTTATGTCCAACGGAACAACTATGATCTCTTACTGGTAGGAGATCATTTTGAATAAATTATGAATGAATTCAGTTTCTGTAAAATATATACTTGATTGCAAACTTCTAAAATGTACTTGATCCCTAGACACTTTTGATGTGTGTATTACATATGAAATTGGCGTTTTGTATGAGAGGAAATTGGCGTTTTGATAAAAGTGTACCTTTCCTTCTCTCACACATACTGTCGTTATGAAAATGAACAAGGAGTGAAAGAGACGAAACGCGGTATAACTGTATTCTCCGTGTAACTTGTTTATTGGATGCGGTTAAAGTTTCAGTTCAAAAGTCTATGTCTTCAGCCATACATCAATACTGCCTTAATTATTGCAGTATTAAGAGACTTGGGACATTGGTTAGCTCAATTTGGTGTTTGCTTCATCGGTTATTAGAGTGCGTTTACATCAACAGCTTTACTAACTAGTGAACAGAAGACTAACTAACGTAGACAGCTCTATTTTCACTCGAGTAGGCAATGATTGAATGCAACCAACACCCCGCTGTGAATTGCTGAATCTACTTGTTACATGTCGCGAGAAATTAGCAGCTACAATTTTATTTTATGCTCATACATGATGGATATTTTCGAGATATACACTAATTTTTAAAATGTGATATTCATATACACAAATCAAAAGTGTCTAGGTATAAAGAACATTTTTTGGACTAAAAAAACTAATTTATTTAAATCAAATCTAATCTTCTGTATTGGTCTCCTACCTATAATTCCCCATGCCTGTATCAATGACTTATCACCACATTTTGAATAAATTATGAATGAATACAGTTTTTGTAAAATATATTCATGATTGCAATCTTCTAAAATGTACTTGATCCCTAGACACTTTTGATGTGTGTATTTTGCACTATGAATACACCATGTCGCTCTGTGTAAATGCTTTGATACAAACAATGTAAATATTGGTTCAATTTAAGACAAGGAACTACGTGGGAAAGAGACTACGGCGTAGTAAGCAACGGACTACGCGCTACGGGCCTCGTAGTCTTTTCTCGTTAGGACGTAAACAACAATGTAGACTTTAATAGCTTTTACAACAAACTTGCAATTGGTTATTTTTTACACTTCCACCCTTCTTTGGCGGCTGACCAAATCAGTGACATAGAAATAAAAAAAAATATTGGAAATACATGCTCGGAGCCAAAGGTTTGGTTGAAAGTGTCGAGTTCGATACCTCTTAGTGAAATTGGTAGAAATGAATTGTAATGATTTATTTCTTCGTTATCGTCAAGTGCTATTACATACAGATATACATCAGTAGTATAACACAAAGCTTGATGTAAGTCTTGACTGTATGATTTTAAAAACAAAAGTAAACGTCCCCGATTTTAAAGGCTTACATGCAACAAATGCTAGATGTAGAAACAACGACCGTTGGGGCAAACGAGTTCTCTCATGGAGACCGCTTCTCGGTAAACGGAGTGTAGGACGCCTTCAGGCATGGTGGACTGATGATATTCGCAAGACGGCTGCCAGAAGTTGGACGCGAGAAGCCGAAAACAGGTCGCAGTTTTGCGGAACAGATCTCAATTGGAGAGGCCTGTGTCCAGCAGTGGATAAATATGGGCAGATGATGATGACGATTGCATAATATTATATATTAAGTTATCACGTAAGTGACTCAGTGATAATAAAGATCATAAAAACTGAACCAACCAATATACACACAACAAAAGTGTCTAGGGATCAAGAACATTTTTAGCTCTAAAAAAATCTAATTTATTTCAATCATATCTAATCTTCTGGATTGGTCTCCTACCTAATTCCCCATGCCTGTATGGCATGCATGGACTTACCACCAAATTTTGAATAAATTATAAATGAATTCAGTTTTTGTAAAATATATTCTTGATTACAATCTTCTAAAATGTACTTGATCCCTGGACACTTTTGATGTGTGTATATAACATCTCAATTATCATTTGCATCTGAATATATAGCATATAATATAGTAGCCGTAAAAAATGCCAAATCTCACTGCAACATGGGCAGAGATGTCGAACGATAGAGATGAACGGCGGAAAGAAACGTGTTGCGTTGAAACGTGTTGCGTTGAAACGTGTTGCGTTGAAACGTGTTGAGCTGTTCACCAGTCAGGCATGTATCCGGCCATCAAGCATTTGCTAAATTAGTATTAAGTCATATTTATGTTAAGTATACTTAGCAGTAAGCCTTGGCGATTCGAAAAGATGCCAGTTTCTTCCCGGTTCTTCTGGCCAGTATAAGAAATTAATTCGAACCGGGGACGATTACTTTTGTTTTAAAGTCATAAATGACGTTCATCAAGCTTTGTGTTATTCTACTGTATATCTGTATGTTATAACACTTATAACGAGGAAATAAAGAAATTTTGACTTTTGACTTTTGGCCGACTACACCCAGTGTGGGATAAGGGCAGGAAAATGATGATGATAGTAGCCGTACACCGCGTATGCACTAGCACTATTTTAATACCCACTCAGGATTCCATCACTTCGAACACGCCAGCACAGAGCGGCAAAAGCAAAGTGCAATTTGCAGATTACATTACATCGACAAACGCACAGACGGCATTAACAACCCACTAACATATGTAACATATAACCTTTGGCACAAAATTAATCCCTGACGCTCCCTACCATGGTGTCCGCGATACGAGAGTGTGGCAGACGCCCCACGCGGACGCGCGTTTACGACTCGTTTCAACATTTGTCAGATTCCCTATCGACTATGAAGTGGCAATACGTCCTATCTAAACCATCAGTATGATAAGAGTTTGATTAGTATTACTATGTCAGATAGTACTTTTTGTTTTAAATATTGCATGAACTTTTAAGATCAGATAGGACCTGTTGCTAGTTCAAAGTCGATAAGAAGGGTACAGACAAAGAACAAGGAATGTCACATATGTTTTTTTTCAATTGGAAGAAACTTGGTATTGTCTATGGTACTTTTATTCCCAATCATTCGCTTTTAAAGAAAACAACTTGATAGCGCAAAAAAGGCGGTTTCGTTTTTGGTTGAAAGGAAAAAAACTAGGAATGTCCAAAATCAACTCATTAGGACATTCCCTATTCTTTGCCTGTACCCTTCATTTACTGTCTGGCGATTCGCCTTGTCTTTTTTATGTGAAATACATCGCGTATTTGTTTGTTCTCTCTCTAACTTTTACATATTATAGTCGGCGTCACCTAGGAAGCATATTCTGCCAGGTCGATTGACATACTTAGCCAAGACTTTCAATTGTTGTACAATATTGGAAAGATTCGATTTATTTTCGAATCGATTTATGAGTGATGTTTTAGTACCATCAATTATAGTCTTCGTAATTCTTTATGAGCAACGGACAATGCATTCAAAGTTTTTATTGTATGTTCTATTGTTTCTTTTATTATTATTATTCAAGTGAAACTTTTATTACATCGCCTCAAACTATTTCGTCTGCGTATTGCATGTCGCGTGACGGTCGGCCGCGGAGTAGGCATAAAGTGAAAGGCGCTCATAAGCGCTGCCAAGGCCAATATGGCGGCAACTAATCTAGTGTGAAAAAAAGTTTCACTTTTTCCGTGGTTTCCTAAAACCACACAACATTTTTTTTTCTCATGTGTGTTTGTTCTTAAGTTGGTAAATAAACATATTTGAAGACTTTTGCGTATATTTTGGAAGTCTGAAAATTGGCATCGAAAAGTTACCTTCATGTTTTATATCTGATTGCAAATGACTGGTGTTGCACGTACCATGCCGGGGACCGCTTCCATCTGTTCGCGCACGTGGCGCACGCGCATGTCGCGGCCGGCGCAGTCTCGCGCGCAGTGCACGCGCAGCGCTAGCTCGCCGGGCAGCAGCGGCGCCAGCAGCGAGGTGCCGCGCGCTTCCACCGGCGCCGCGCCCATCCCCGCCGAGCCGCCCTCACTCCCGCCCGCCCCCGCCCACACGCGCGAACCGCACGACAACGTGTTGAGGAACATGATACCGGACTCGTGAGACTGCGGCGGCTGCAGTGTTGAACGCTAGCGAGAGTTAAAATTTTATTATTGTATCTATCGAGAGGAGTGGAGGAAACAGAGGGAGGCCTTTGCCCAGCAGTGGGACACAAAAACGGGCTAAGAGAGAGAGAATATCTATCAGTGTCGTGCACTGGCTTTTACGACAAGGTAGGCAGTAATCCCCACGGATTGACACCTGTGTTTAGGTAACTTGTCTTTACGAAATATAGTTACGTACATATCTACTCACCTACAGAACACAGGACCTTCGTTACCCTATGTCGTGAGTACAACAAAAAATCTAACTATAACTCGGGTAGCCAAAATACTAAGGCAAATGGTGTGCACGTCACTGCACTGGTATCTATCTATGCACACATATGAGGCAGTCAGCGAGCGCTAAAGTGGCCTAACCCTAGACCAACCAGTATGGAAATATAATGGTTTTCAGAATAATGAGTTTAACTTATGTGTGTAGATAATTTATGGAAGTTTATTCTTGCTTGGAGACAGTGTGTATTGCCTGTACACACTGTCTCCAACCTAAATATCCTAAAATTCTCCACCACTTTATGGGACATTTAGGAAGTGAACTCGAGCAAATATAATTAAAAATATACTTTCCGGATCACAATATGTGAAGCGTCTGTGGTCCAGTTGGTCGGATACTTGACTTGTAACCGGGAGGTTGCGGGTTCGAGTCCGGCTACTGGACGTGTACCAAATGGCTCTCTTTTTTCTTATTTGTACGCAACGCAACGCTCGTACGGTGAAGGACAACATTGTGATGAAACCCGCACACCACAAAGTTTGTGAACCTCTTACGGCGATGGGCTCGCCCCCTGTCACGTTGGGTTAAATACGCTTGGTGAACCGTGGGCATTTGCTTATTAAGCAAGTGCCTCTGCCTACCCCGCTTTGGGATTAAAAGGCGTTGAGTGTATTTATTTTATTTCATTTTTTAGAACCTTCTGCTATCATTAATAAGCACAACAAAGAAATAATTAGCGAAATCCGTCCATCCGTTCCGTAGTTATGCCGTGACAAAGTAAAATGGCTTTGATTTTTATATAATAGATAAAATATAACTGATAAATAATATGTATATTAAATCCTATTTATGTATGTACATTTAATTTAAATTATATGCGTATATATGTATTACAGTAGTGTTTACATGTATCTATTGATATTTCTGTTTAAATAATTTTACTTAGTCTAAGTTTAAAGTTTTTCATTACTATTGTTATTGTAATACTGACCCTCAACTTTCTCTTTTCTCCCATGTTGTGGGGTTGGCTGGTAGATAATACTATAGTATTAAGTCCGCCTATTGTACTGTGTTGCAATGAAGTATTAAATAAATAAATATGTCCATATCTCGCGGCGGTTCATAGTATGTGCAAAAATGGAAATGGACAGAGAGATTATCACATGGAAGCTACGGCAGAAGATTAATCTCTAATCATATTTCTGTGTGCACTATGTTTCGCTTTGAAATGTACATCACGCGGGTCGATCCCACTATTTCAATGGTAGTTTTATAATTATTTTATGTTTATTGAAAAAAATCTTAAGGTGGGTACTGACCAATGCAACGTTACAAAGCGTAATGTAACTGTTTAAAGTTGGTTTTGTATAATATAGTTTATTGTCCTGAAAGCACACTAGATGACGCTAGGTGCACTCCTCCTGAATGGCACTAGCGTTTGGTCAAAGACGTAGTATATAAGCCGTGTGTTTTACAATGGAAATATACTCTCTCTCTTGCACTCAACATGTGTTTCATTATTGGAACCGAGTCGGAGCCCTTGGGATCACTGAGCTACGTTGTTCATGGTCCTTCGAGCCGGATTTTAACTAGCATGTTCTGAGTGCTGCTAGTGGTTCTTGCGGTTTTTTTTCAATCGCACCGAGCATTTTACTCATCGAGCTGGTATAAAATCAGTGTAACACGACGTACTGACTGCACGAATGCTCGCCGTGCAACATGTTACATTACACCTCGTAAGTAAGTACCCACCTTTATGTTTGTAAAATGCGTTATAAGACAGTAATATTTTTATTATTGAGAGTAAGAGCGTCTGTGGTCCAGTTGGTCGGACACTTGACTTGTAACCGGGAGGTCCCGGGTTCGAGTCCCGCTACTGGACGTGTACCAATGGGACTCTTTTTCAGAGCCTATGTACGCAACGCAACGCTCGTACGGTGAAGGACACATCGTGATGAAACCCGCACACCACAAGGTGTGTGAACCCTATAACGGCGATGGGCTCACCCCCTGTCACGTTGGGTTAAATACTCTTGGTGAACCGTTGGGTACTTGCTTTAGCAAGTGCCTCTGCCTACCCCTCTTTGGGATTAAAGGCGAGAAGTGTATTTTTTTTTTTATTGTCTTCTATACTTAGTAAGACAAATTATTCTTCTCTAGTATATAAATTTAGGGTCTTACAAATAATGGCGAAGATAGAAGGTTCGAATATACACAAAGTTCAACTTAATTTGTCAGTTGTATGTCAAATACGGAATAACCAGTTCTTGCAGACCTATAATAACCGTTGTATAAGTAATAGCGCGTTTATTGGTAAGGGGGTTAATGTATAAAATTTCCATGTCACTATGTTAGTTACCGTACTCCTACGAAACGACTTTACCGATTTTTACCAAATTTTATATGCGTATTCAGTAGGTCGGAGAATCGGCTACTATCTATTTTTTATGCATCTACCAGTTGTGTTTCTCCCAATACACGGGGTACAAAGGATACTTTTTAGAAGATTACAATCAAGAATATATTTTACAAAAACTGAATTCATTCATAATTTATTCAAAATGTGCTGATAAGTCATTGATACAAGCATGGAGAATTAGGTAGGAGACAAATGGAGAAGATTAGATTTGATTTAAATAAATTAGATTTTTTAGACCTAAAAATGTTCTTGATCTCTAAACACTTTTGATGTGTGTATTTAGAACAGAAAAAAATATCCGTTGTAAAATATTTCGTTATTTCTTTTTAATGACTTTAGAAATGGGAACGTCTAGAAGAATAGTGAATCCGAACCTGTAGATTGTATATTTTACAACAACACACACGTTGCCTTCATCCCATGTTAAGTAGCTAAATCACTTGTGTTACGGAATTCAGACAACGAAATATACTTACTTAAATGCGTTTCTTTTTTCTTATA
>SJJU01017612.1:0-13537 GCA_012932125.1 Conopomorpha cramerella
CGATGGGCTCACCCCCTGTCACGTTGGGTTAAATACGCTTGGTGAACCGTGGGTATTTGCTTTATCAAGTACCTCTGCCTACCCCTCTTTGGGATTAAAGGCGTGAAGTATATTTATTTATTTATTTTATTTTTTTCACTACCGGCTTACCTCCTAACTTCGCTACTAATACCTACCATTTTGAAATGCAAATTAAATTGGGAATTGTTTGGTGTCAGCTCCGCGAGTACGAGCTGTCGGAGGTGTTCCACCGCGCGTCGGACGAGCGGCGCTACGACGTGCTGCAGCTGGAGCGGCTGGCGCACACGCGCGACCAGCCCGCCGACGGCAACCGCGCGCTCAGCCTCGCCGACGAGGCCGAGCGCGCCGAGCAGCCCCTCACGCCCAGCGCTTACGACTATTACTCGCTGTAAGCTCACTCTGACATCACACTACAATACTTTTAACAACATTGTTACGATATTCATAATCATTCTTGATTCCGTCAAATGTCTTGAAGATACCTAAAGTGTAGTCACACACTCATCGCATTTCTTGTGTGTTGTTGCCATTTTGCCCACACAATTCCACATTCTCAATATAATATGATTACTTCAGAATTGCGCGACGTATTTTGACGATTTAGATGAAATTGTCTACCGTCTAAGTGGATCACGAACAAACTTGTTAAAATGGACGTGCATTTAAGTTAACTGAAGAATATTTTGACACAAACATTCCCTCGCAGGTCGACCGGCAACCTATCTACCACGGAGCAGCCTCGCTCCGCGAACGAGATACCGACGCCGGCGGGGGTGGCGGGCGCGGCGGGGGCGGCGGGGGCGGAGCGCTCGGCGCTGCGCAGCCTGGCGCGCCGGTACCGCGCGCGCCGCCGCCGGAAAATGTACCCGGACAATGCCGACCCCGCACAGCGCAGGAAGAGGAAACGGGCGCGTGAGTTTCCGCTTCTTAACTTTACCACGTTTTGTCATTTCCTGTTCTGTTGTATACACTGTATAAAAAAGAAATCACAGTAGCTAAAGTGGGACATCGCATCTTTCAATTCGTCACATTTCACATCGAAGAAAAAACTACCGGGAAAACGTCGGCAAGGGTAGGGAAAACCATCCTGATCGGTCATGGATCAAACTGACGTCGATTAGACGTACATTGTGAGTTTAAAAAAAATAAGGATTTATATTAAGAGATTGACTGGAACGGACGTAGAAGAGGGTGCATGCACCTCAGCAAGTCAAGAATTCGATTATAACTGTGTGATGTTTTATGTGTAAACAATATTTGGTTGGTGGCAGGTCTCCTGGACTGCCGCGTGTCGGCGTGGGGCGAGTGGAGCGCGTGCCGCGGCGAGGGCGGCTGCGTGGGGTCGGCGCTGCGCACGCGCCGCGTGCTGCGCCGCGCGCGGCCGGGCGGCGCGCCGTGCCCGCCCACCGCGCAGTCGCGCTGGTGCGCCGCCAACTGCACGCAGACAACACACGACGACGAAGATTGGCATAACAACCTCACGTAAATCGCAACACAATTTCGAATTAGGAACACTTTTCCTCACGGCCAGTACTCGACTGGCTAGATCTATAAAGAGGTAGGAAGAAAGGAGGAAAGCTAGTAGGGACTATCTATCGCTTGAGCTCACTTGGCATCTTCAAAGTAGTTTGTATAGGAGCGTCTAGACACCCGCTCTCTGTTCTTCCTGAGATTATAACTGGTTCTCGAGCAGTAGGGGCCCGCGAAGGCATAGTTATTAGCCATGTACTTTTCGTTTACGTACGTAGGGATGTATTTAGCGGCCAGTATTATTATTACACAATTTTATTTATGACGTCATTTGGACTACTAGCATTAGCTTCGTTTCCTTGAGCGCAACAGTACTGCCTTGTAGCACATTCTCTACTATCCGTCCAAACGATAGTCAGTTTATTTGGTTGGGTTGTTTCCACTCCGGCACTGGTGTGTATGCGGTGTACAAAATATAGACGTGTAAAAACTTACTGTTAGTACGTATTTTGATATGTTCCGCTGTACTGTACGCTTCTTCTTCTGATTGGTTCGTCAAGTGACTGTCGGCTTGACTCCTAGCGTTTACTTCGTAAGCTGTATAAAGTTTAATGATAACTTTAGCTAAATTAATAATATTTGATTGAATCGGATTTTCGTAACACGATTATTACACTAAGTCATGACTATTTGTATTTCTTAGACTCCGTATTGTGGAAACATTCGGTAGTGGATTTTATTCTTTACTTTTATATCATAATTCCTTCAGATTGGATAGTGTTGTATTATTCGTAGAGAAAGCGCTGAGGAACCAGTGCTGTTATTGTGAAGCGAAAACGTTATGTTTTTTAATGTATATGGTTGCGTACATTGTTGCGTAGGCTTGAATTACACCAGCTACGTTCTGTACTAGCGCAGCAATCGATCGTATTCGTGAATAGGGTTTCGATTGCGTCGTATTCGTTTCACAATTAGGGCCAGTGACTCGCCGCCGAAGTTCTCTCGCATACTTCACTAATATTTCTATCGCTCCTTTCCTTCGAAAATACAAAAAAAATTAAGATTGTTCAAAATACATATCGTTTTTACTAGGAATTTAAGGCCCGTAATTATTTATCTTCGTAGGTACAATATGTGACAGTGTCAATAAATCGTAGCGAAGGATTTGTTCTGACGGATATTGCGTAGAACCCAAAGATGAGACAGCTTCCAGATGAAATACAAAAAAAATTGTTTCAATCGATGTAAGATAAGATTAAGATCCCGAAACAAGAAAGTGAAATATACGGACCCTCATTTTATGAATAGTTCTAATTAAATATGCTCTATTTTCTCTGTCGTAGAGGCTACAATTGCCTCGGAAAACAAAAAATGTTGTATGTCCGTATCGCACATTTCCTGGTTCGGGAGTTATAAAATTAGGACTCCGCAATGCCTTCCTTGTTCTGGATGTTAGCATTTTTTTTATCATTTTGTAATTTGTATGTTACCTATTTACTTATGATAGACTAGGCGTTAATTGCGCGAATTGCAAAAATATACTTATTATAATGCAGAAACTATGAACTAAGATATTCCAAAGATGAAAAATGATCTATCAGTTTTAATACTTTATACTAATAAAGATGTGACTATAAAATAATTAGAAGTTGAAAGATTAATGTTAATAAAGTACTTGATTACCTAGAGTAAGATAGAGCCAAACAATGCTGAAGAATGAACCTTTAATGTATCAATTAATTGGAGTCTGTGTATTTTTTACAATGTAAATTACTCTGATTTCAGTAATAAAACGTTTAAAATAAACTACGACTTTCAATCTACATCTACTATATAAAAATAAGTCGGGTTTTCCTCCCTGACGCTATAACTGCAGAACGCACGAACCGATTTCCACGGTTTTGCATTCGTTGGAAAGGTCTCGGGCTCCGTGAGGTTTATAGCAAAGAAAATTCAGGAAAAAATTCAACAGAAAAGCGGGTAAACGAAACGAACCCATCTGGTGGCGAGACGGAGTTCGCCGGGTTTACTAGTATGTACCTATATAAAAATGAATTGTTGTTCGTTAGTCTCGCTAAAACTCGAGAACGGTTGGACCGATTTGGCTAATATTGATCGTGAATTACACGTGGAAGTCCAGGGAAGGTTTCAAAGGTGTATTTCATCCAATACACGGGGTACAAAGGCGACTTCCTATGGCAAAACAAATGTTTGCCAAGACAACTAATCATATGATTAATATGTATTAACCCATCATTGCGTAGCATGAAAGGCGTGACATTGAAGGACAGGATAAGGAATAGTGTGATAAGAGAAAGTTGCGGTTTGAATAAAGATGTAATGACCAAGATTGAAAAGTGCATGCTACGGTGGTTTGGGAATGGATGAAAGAGATTTATATGGGTGATGTAATGGGGCGGGTGAGTAGAAGTCGCCCCAGAAGGACATACATCGACCAGATTGGAAGGTGGCGTGAAAAGTACTCAAACCGGCGATCATGTATGAAAAGGTGTATGAATGTAGATAAAGCGAAAGGGATAGATCAGGACCGTGACAAATGGAGATGTAGTCTGTAGTCTCTGCCTACCCCTCTGGGAGACAGGCGTGAAGTGTATGAATGTATATTTAAAAAAGTAAATATTACCAAGCATAAAAACACGGGAATTCCCCCTGATAGACTGTCAAAAAGTATTAAAGTGGTTTGAAAAAGGACGCAACTGCTCCAAAAGTGCAGCTTACTGTTCCAATTTAAAAATAGCTACATCAATTACATGTTTATAAGGCGAGCTGAATCGATTCACCTATAGAGCCCTGAAAGGCCTTTGTAATACTGCGAACACATCAAAGTTTCTGTAAGTATAGATATTGGCAATCTATTACACTTTGTCACGTTTTTTACGGCGGTGGTATACATGCACACTCTCAACGTTTACACAAAATATGCACAAACTCACACACAGAACCTTTGAAGGCATTCTGCCTTATGCCATTGACTTTTGAGGTTTAAAGGCAAAATCGGAAGTGTGATAATAGGCCAGTTCAATGTGGCCAATATCTTTTTTATGCCTCGGATATCCCTCAGGTGCTGAAATAAATACATTTGTCATGTTTTTTTACGTCCCAGACCGGCACAGGTCTTTTATTTATTTTACAGTGGAATTGTAATTTTTTTCCCCTCCGCATCGCTAATTCTCTCATTCGAATTCCGAAGACGAGCGATAAAGTAATTTCACTGTTTCCGGCAGCATTAAAATCTTCACACCTTCCTCTATTTAATACGTCGCAGTTTGAAATCGACCATATTTTCAGCGCCTGAGAGCCTAAAATTCTAGCCACTTTTATTTCTAACTCTCAGGTATCGTTCTTAAGAACAGGTTTAAGTCGACAAATATCTGTGAAAACCGTTGTATTCTGAGCTTTGATATTATCTGAAAGCTTGTTTTTAAAGCGCTATTGCCAATTGCTGTAGAGTAAGACATCTGGAGAAAGTTTTATCCTGCCGCGAGCAGGGGAGCGTAAGTAGAGTTGCGACATGCCTAGATTTGACGCTAACCACAGTAATTCACGGTCATTAGAATTCTTCTCTAGTACGGATGCATCTTGATTGTCAGCAACCACGTTATGTACATTATTCCCCAAACTATAGAAAAACAAGTTTTCTTAGATATTTTATCATTAGTTTTTGATAAAAAACGATCAAGCCCGTCGACATGATAATTTTATAATATTGTGTTGAGTGTCTACGGAAGAGTTAAGTAAAGGACATTTACTTTAACCAAATTAATGTAATTTTAGTAAATATTTCATTATCAACGTGATAAGTATTTGTAGGGTTATCAGGAGACATTCCAAGAAAGAGGGTCTAGATCACCAGCCCTCAATCTCCGATAGTACTCGTAACTGCGCCGTCTGCTGCCGCCCCTTCACGCCCAACAGCTGAAAATTAAGTCATCCCACAAAGAAAAGGATTGCCGACCGCTTCCCCCCAATGCTAATGTGGGGGAGGCAGAGATAGCATCTTTAATTTCCGTTCGTCACAGTTCAAAGAACCTTCAAAATAACGGATGGTGTTTGAGTCGCTTCAGGTTTGGCATTGTTGGAGAGAAAGTTCATATTGTTCTTCCAACTGTTTAATTTACATTTTATGAGAGACAAGGAGAAGTTGTTTTGATTTCGGGGTTAATTGTATTCTAGCTATATCTGTTTCGAGTTGTGCCCCGCGGTGTCGCTCGTCGTTCTTAAAACCGAAAATATGTGTCACTTCATACATCCACCAACACCCACACAATAAGTAATACACAATATAGGTATCCTCCCCATCAGATTCGAATTTCCTGAGAGTCACTGTATGAAGAATAGATAGAACGGTATACCTCTTTGCTTTAGTATAATAATGTAATTTTCTGGTTCATTGAATATTCCACAGTGACTATCGACTTTTTGTATATTTGTTTGCCTCAATTTTCCTCTGTTTTCCTTTTCTGTGTCACGACATACTAGTAATTACTTCATTCATATGTTAGTATAAAACACACAAAGCAACGGAACACATGGGATCAAATTAATAGTTTAAACCAGGTATTACGGCGCGAAATTAACAAAATTTAGCTTACCTTCGTTATTTGTTCGACTAAAGATTGAGATTAAATGTCTCTTAAATTGATTGTGGCGAAACACATATAATGACTCATTTAGATAAATATATTATAACATAGATAGGACACAGTTAGTACGTGATTGACGTACTAACTACAGTGATATCTAAAAAATATATAACCACTAGATTTAAGAATTAAAACCAGACAGAATCTAACATCTAACAGTGTCTCATTTCCGACCCAAATGTGATCTCCAAATTGGTGACCCCGACGTGATGCTGGATTGTTTTCTGTCGGGAGCTTCATGCAGTAAGGTGCACCTGGCAGGGCTGGGAGCAGCACTATTGCCAGAGGTATTTGTTTCCATGCTTTGCCGTCTCCGTCGTCAGGACGCTGGGTACAGTATGTGTCAACACCGTTGTGCCTGTGGTGAGTAGATAGCGGCAAACGATCTCCAAGGGCTAAGGTGTCGGAGCTCTGATCGTTTCTCGCGCATTTATGCCATTAACGATATAATATGAAGGTTTCTGGAGACGGCCTATGTACCCTGCAGCCATCTGGGCTTAGCCGTTGTGACGGTAAGCGATCGGATGACTTTGATGCCGTGGGAGAAGAGTGGGGAAGAACAAAAACTCTTCAAGAATACACAAATATCGAAACGGAATTCCTATTGGAAATCACAAGAAATATGTTGGGATCAAAAAAAAAACGGGAAGAGGCTCCTGCGCACGTTGCCGCCGCGAGAAAAAAATGGTATTCCAACGTTTATCTCCAATATTACTCTGACGTTTCTTAACAAAATCTTTTCTTTACTTTACCAAATTTTCAACAATATTACCTCTAAACAATTTCGTTTAGCTTGGTGATTGCGTAAGTCGTAAAAGTGCGCCCTGGACGGCAGAAAAATTAGCAATGCCGGCGCCACTCACTTCACTCAGTCCAAAAATTCAACGGGTTGATGTCGGCACTTTACTTTATTGACAAACCACAGACCCGTATCACCGATACTCTGAGTCAAACGTTACGTAGCCAAAAATTAAAAACTACAACGTTACGACACCCAGGACACATCTATATAGTATAAAACACACACACAAAACGTCAGCAGGAGGAAGTCGTAGTGTGACTTATAGGGTAATTCAGCCACCCGTCCCATCATCCCATTCTCCCGAGCGAGACATAATTTGAAACTGGTAAATAAAGTTACCATTATCTTGTGCCCTTTAACACTAATTGGAGAGTCCAGGCCAGTCTAGACTTCGACAGAGTACCTAAATAACTGTAAACAAAGTGGGCACCAAATTGCTGAAAGGCGTAGGTATTTCAAGTAAACTTTAGTTTTGTGAGAGGCTTCATGAAACATTTACTTATTTATAACAAAGTAAAGGCTTCGGTTTAAAATTAAAGTTTCAAATGTTCGTGGCCATTAATTGTAACTGGAATCAATGGATTTATTTAATTACGAACAATGCTACAAAGATCTATTGGCGCGTAAGTACTGATAATAGAATATTTTCTTTACTCCGTTTCTTGGATTAGTATTGTACAGTTCTTCAGCGTGTGTTGTATGTACCTCTATAATTTATTCATCACACAGTGGCTTACATTACGTGCCAAGCTTTTTAGCTATGCGCCAAAAGATTCTTATGGAATTATAATAGGAACTAACTAATATTACTAACTTGTAATATAAGTAACTTGTATTACCCAATCAGGGTACTTTCACGTGACTGAGCAGTTTACTTAGAAGATAGACTTGACCATTCAGTTATTATTTAAAAGTAAACTAATGGTCTTTGAGGCTGGTTCAAGACGTACCTCCTGTATATCTGTGTGGTTCTCCCCTGGAAAGGGTGGACAAATTTAAATATCTTGGGCACCTACCTTGTTACAACTAGCCTCAGAGACTGTGCGGATAATGAATGGGAGCGGAGGTCTCTGTCCGTGAGAGCGAACATACTGGCCCGCAGGTTTGCGCCATGTTCTAGTGGTGTAAAACTCACACATTTTAAAGCATACTGTACATCACTGAACACGTGTGGTCTGTCGGCTAGTAGCCCTTCTTGTACATACATACACTTCACGCCTGTCTCCCAGAGGGGTAGGCAGAGACTACAGATCTCCATTTGTTGCGGTCCTGACATACCCCTTTCGCTTCATACATGACCTCCGGTTTCGAGTATTTTTCACGCCACCTTCGGCCAGGACATCACCAATCTGGCCCTTCTTGTGCAGTTTAATAATGCATTCAGAGCATTGATGGGTCTGCCACGCTGGTGCAGTGCATCTGGCATGTTTACGGAGGCTAGAACAGATTGTTTTTTATGCCATCGCGCGCAAGCTGCGGTGCTGGTGCGCAGACCAAGACCCAGACAAGACCAATTTAGACTCTGTTCTAGCGAAGATTGCAGCACGTGTGGATTGTCCCTACATCAAGCACTGCTCTGATAGACATAGATAAACATGTAAGCTAACCTTAGTCTCCATTGTTTTTCATTATGAATTTATTCATGCTTTGTGTTATTTGTACTATACTATATGGTACTTATTTTCCTGAAATAAATACTTTTTATCATATAGGATGGTATTTAAACGTGCATCAAAAAAGTCTAACCTAACCTAACTAAAATACTGACTTAGCGACAAAATTACTGATTTGGTCTTCTATTTGCCATTCTGATGATAACTTTGGCTTTTTAGGTGTGCAAGTTAGTAATTTTGATGTACAGTTTATTATTTTCTTTTATTTTATTATTACAGAACATCGACGTTTTTATTGTTGTAATTTTTATGTACTGTCTTATGTAACATTCGCAAGAATGCTTAGTCTATCAGCTCCTTATTGTGTTTATTCACCAACAGTTCGTTAAAATGGAACTCATAATTTGCAACACAGGTACATTAGCCTAACCGTCAATCCTTCATGGTCGCAGTAAGCTCGGTATCTAAATATGTCAGTAGCAGCTTTGTAATGGCATCTTAAGGGGTATTTGTCAGCGGCAATCCTTCGTCCCAGGAGGCCGAGGTCCAGCCCGGCGGCGGCGGCGGCGGCGCCACGCGGCTCTCCCCACGTGACGGGACAAAGCTCTGTAATTAATGGCTCGGCCACTGGGCCCTTGTTTCCTTTAATTGGTGGAATGTCGCGCAATGGATTAAACTGCGTGGCTCAAACTAGCGGATGGGTTACGTTTTATTGAATTTATTGTTATAGAAATTCGAGTGCATTGTGTTAAGGGGGTATTCTTGAATTTGCCTATTTTGCAGGCCCAGCACAGGTTGCTGTGTACACGTATACGATAAATTTTGATGTACATTAGATAGAACATTTTGACGAATGCCGCTGCATGATTCCGTAAGTAATCTTCTTATATATAAAAATGATTTGCTGTTCGTTAGTCTCGCTATAACTCGAGAACGGCTAGATCGATTTGGCTTATTTTGGTCTTGAATTAGTCGCGGAAGTCCAGGGAAGGTTTAAAAGGTGTATTTCATACAATAAACGAGGTACAAAGGCGACTTCCTAAGGCAAAATAAATTGATAAAATCGCGGCCTCAGTTCATGGAAACCTAACCTCGAACTCGGACAAAGTTTAAGTGCAACGAACAACGTTACCTACATATATACAGGGTGGCTCATTCAAATCGGTCAGTATGGGAAAGTATGAAACTATAAGACACTAGCAAACCCGGCGAACTCCGTTTCGCCACCAGATGGGTTCGTTTCGTTTACCCGCTTTTCTGTTGAATTTTTTCCTGAATTTTCTTTGCTATAAACCGCACGGAGCCCGAGACCTTTCCACGAATGCAAAACCATGGAAATCGGTTCGTGCGTTCTGTAGTTATAGCGTCAGGGAGGAAAACCCGACTTATTTTTATATAGTAGATAAGTAGTTATGTTCCCTTGTTATGTTATGCCACCCTGTATAATAGATAAGTGTATGGTGGTCATCGGAGCTTCAACGTCATCACCATGTCAGCTCCATGACATCTATTGCTGAACAGGGGCCAATTGAGGCTTGTCTACTTGCAATATAAAGTAGTAGTTAAGGTGTGGGTCCTACTGTCAAGACTTGACAGTAGTTATTAAAGAGATAAAAGCACACTGGCGACTTGAAAACAGTTGAGCTGACCACCTGCTTGATATATATTCTGGCAAGTGGTTTACTGTAGAGGTTTGGGAATGACAACCCTTGTCCCGGTATTATTTAAATAAAGCCACGCCAATAAACAAAAGGGAACACCTGGTTCCCGACTCACCATTCAGGATCAATAAGAAAGCATTGTACTTATAAAATAATTAAAAAAAACACTACACAACTTTTAATCCCAAAGCGGAGTAGGCAGAGGCACTTGCTTAATAAGCAAATGCCCACGGTTCATCAAGCGTATTTAACCCAACGTGACAGGGGGTGAGCACATCGCCGTTATAGGGTACACACACCATGTGGTGTGCGGGGTTTCATCATGATGTTATCCTTCACCGTACGAGAGTTGCGTCGCGTACATAGGTTCTTAAAAAGAGTCCCTCGTATAATGTTCCACGCAGCATTGAAATTTTATGGTCCACCCTCACGATGAGACTTTGACGATTGACGACTATTATTACCTACCACGTTGCTTATCCACACTCGACATTGGCAAAAATTATTGGCACGAGCTAATAGATTGCCATTTAAAAAAAATACTTAGACTCCAAAACTAAGGCCATGACGATGAGCGACTAATTGGCAGCGGGTACTCGTCGGACACCAATTGTCGCGGCTCCGACGTCACATTACAGCAGCGAGCGCGCTCTCCAACTACCCTCCCGAGCCCGGCTCCATGCCGCCGCCGCCTCGCCGGCCGCTAGTTACGGGGTTCAAATTGTTTCATGGAAATTGCGTGGCGTTGTGGACAATGTTTCGTGCTTAATGACGTTTCATATTTGTAAATGTAACATCACAGATACTTGCATTTGTATCTACCACACGTTGTGTTGAATGTGACCGGAGATTTTGTTAAGATATGTTGCAATTTAATTATGTTTTAGCAAAATGGCGATAGTGGATGTTGGGTTAAAGTCGCTAAAGGATATTGATTTTGTGATTAAAAGTCTCTAAGTGAGTTTTGGGAAATACACATACAATAAAACCTTCATGAATGTTTGATGTTTATTTTTGAAATGTGCCTTTTAATTAACTAATTTGTAACCGACATATACATTTTTTACTATATATTCCTTTACTAGCTAAAGTTTAGAATTTACACACGTTGCTCTATCAAAAACTAAGTAGTTAAGTATAACAATTCCGGCGGTCTATCAGTAAAGTATTTCCATAGCACGTAGCTAACTCGGTACATTAATAACAGTTTTGAAATGCAAACTTTCAAAGTTCACTAGGTTGGAAAAATCGATATTCTCCAAGTTAGTACACCATTAAGAATCAAAGAGTGACTATTTATCAAATATCCACTCTGCACAATGCGCTTCCTTCGTTTCTCTACTTCAGCCAAGTTTGAGTTCAACTTCCGGTTTACCTTTTTCTTTCCGGTTCTCTCCTTTTTATAGCATTTTGACAAAAATAGACCAATTTAACATCTAAAGAATAACAAACATTCAATAGCAGTTTGACATAAAGTAAAGACATTTAATAAAATAGATCGTGAATACAATTTTAAACTTTATTCCACACAGAACAAAGTCGTTTTCAGCGTTCACTACTCCGATTCGATATTAAACGACCTGTATAGTAAAAAACTGCATATTGGTCGATTGCTGGGATAAATTGAGCTAAGTGTGGACTAGAGTACATTGACGGTGTGGTTCAGAATAGGATAGTTGGGTAGTGTTCGGTTTGTCGTGACGTGTGCCCACCCCGGTGCGGCGGGGGCGAAGCAGACGGAAGACATAAAGCAGGCGTTGCTGGCCACAAATCATGGCGCACTTTATCTGCAGGTACTGTTGCTCGTTTAGATTCCCGCAATGTCTGACACTTTGCATTTTCGTGCATTTTGTATGAGCACCGTCTATTGTTGTGAATTAACTACTCTTTGATCCAGTATTTTTAGACTGTGGAAATACTTTTGCTCTGTTTGTGGAATGTTATTAAAATATGTTAAATATCTGTTTTGGTGAGTTTTGAAAAGTTAAACCGTTTCTGGACAATTGGTTAGGTACTTGTATCTACAATTGGGAGGTTTTGTGAGTCGGGTACCTACTGCTTTACGAGGCGTGTACCAATAGGTCTTTATTGCTGAGTTTAGTATGCTACGCAACTCTCATGCGATGAAGGATAACATGGTGATGAAACCTGCAACGAACCTTGTGGTGTACGTGAACCCTATTCTCTCAACCCCATAATGAATTAACAAAATAATTAATGCACTTTCATACTTACTTTTAGTTTAAATATAAGTAGTTAAATTTAATTTTATTGTTTTATGTCTGCTTGCCTTTAATTGTAAACGATGTACTCACCTGTTATAAATTTGCATACCAGTACTTATAACTAAATAATGTAATTTTTTTAATGTATTGTGTGTAAATTGTTGGTGTGTCTAAAAAAATAAATAAATCCCCTGTCACGTTGGGTTAAATGCGTTTGATGAACCGTAGTCATGAAACGTATCATCATGATCATCAACTGTTTACTATAGAGATCGTTGATCAACTGTCTTTGCGTATCCCCTTTTTTTTTTAATCACTGAACAAGCGTTTGACCACCATCCTGCCTGATGTTAAGCAGCGATGTGGTCTACGATGGAGCACACTTGTTCAGAAGGTACTTATTCACCCGCGACTTGAAGACCGTAAGTAAGCGTGACGTGTATTGTCCTTTAAGATTTTTCTGAGACTCTTTGAAACGGGGAGTCCTGGTAAAATCTTTTCTCTGTCTCAGGTCTTTTTTTGTTGAAAAGATAAGTTTAAAAATCTGATTTGATTGATACCAGTTAAACAAGTTACGATAATTATCTTAGCTCTACATGTACGAAGCACAAAAAACCAAAAACTAACTTATTAACTTACATTGGTCTACATAGTACTGACAATTAACTCACTTGAAACTTGGGACACATAGCCTTATTGATTGAACATATTAGAAAAGTAACACAAAAATTGTATGTTTTTAACGACACTATTCCCTGTACACGAACTGATGTAGTGTGAGTTAACGCACGTGGCGCACTATCATTAAAAGCCACTTAAAACAATCTTTTACTACTTTATGTCACGCAACTGTGACTGGCGCCGTGTCCGTGTCATTTCACATCGATACCAGGAAAACATATTTTAGTGTTATTAGGAAACGTTCTAGGAACCCAAAGTTAAGCCCACTGTTTGCTGTTTATTGTGGCCAGTACATTTCACCATTATTTCGTTGTTTAAGTGCAACAAAGATTTGGACACCATTTCATAATCTAGCTGTACTCATGTGTGTGTTCGTAAACCAGAATGTACGAGGGCGGGA
>SJJU01017614.1:0-10788 GCA_012932125.1 Conopomorpha cramerella
AGTACGGATGAGGCGCTCAGCAGTGGGAAGATGTGGAATGATAATGAAAATGGATTATTCAGCTAGCAGTTTGTTAATCTGCACTTAATTTGACTAAAAGTGCATTGTGAGATCACATCAGAACCTTGTCCAACATAGCCATCACATCATCTTTTTAAGTTGAAGTTTACCCCAATATTTGATTTAGTTTGTGTAGGTACCAATAACCTTCCAACTCCCTATAAGAAAAGCAATTGTCAGCATCATCAGCTAACTGTTAGATGATTCCTAGCCACCCTACAACTTTTGACTCAGCTTAACATGTCATTGAAAGCACAGAAACACTCTAAAAAATCCATTATAGACGGCCCTTGAAATAGGCATATCTACGCACAGCATTGGTTAATTTCACTAAACTGTTGTAACCATCTAAGCCTACAAACATTTCTATGTAGTATGTGTCCATACCTTTGCATTACTTTATCCAGCAGTATTTCAATAGCTCGGTCAATGTTCTGTCCAGTTTTTGCACTGGTCTCCAAGTACAACAAATTGTAGTTCTTAGCGAACTCTCGAGCACGATTTACATTGACCAGCCGTTTGTCTTGTAGGTCACATTTGTGGCCGCAGAGTACAATGTCTGGGTCATCTGTCAGGCTGTGTGTCTGAAATGTACAGTAAATTATTGTCATAACTATTGATTGTTTTTAAATGGTATTCATTGGCTACCCAGAAGTAGACCAAAATATTGTTGTTGCACTAATTCTGTTAGTCATAGCATGATTGTGTGCATATTCAATTAAAAAATTACAATTATGTCCCCACATAAGCTTATTTCCCCAGTTATAATATCAGTTATAAACACATTCTGAATTGGACAATCTACAGAACTGTTGTTTTTATTAAGTAATTATTTTAATACTCAATACTCAAGAATTTATTGCATTCCACAATGGTTATAGCATTAGATGGTAAAATCTCTTGCAGTTAAGTTTGTGATTATATTCTTCTGTGTCAAATGTCAATATTAAAAAAATACATAATTAAATGTTAGTTACCTTCAACTGCTCAATCCAATTTCTTACTTCCAAAAATGATGCTTCATTAGTCAGATCAAAGAGCAAAAGAAAACCCATTGCATCTCTGTAGAATGCTGTAGTAAGACTGCGAAACCTGTAACAGTTATGATATTCAGATTATCCATTATAAATTCCAAATTATGGACAAAATTCCTCTTTATGGCTAATCCATATGTAGAGACTAATTAGCCATGCACTCCGAAGAGGTGGTGGCTCCCTAGCGGGAAATGGAGACAAGGAAGACTAATGCATACATGGCAGCACTTGGTGGATTCCAATTTATATAAATGTTTGTGTTATTTTATTCAACAAAAAATCATATTAACCTTTCTTGACCTGCTGTGTCCCACAACTGCAAGTGGACTCTATGCTGTCTTCCATTTTGCTGGTATATCTAAAATTTAATGAGAATATTGGATTATTGCACTAAACCCCACTAACATATGTACATTTACCTTTTCACACTAGTTGGTTAGTGAATTGGTGATGAATAACGCCTCTTATATGGAGCATTTTTATGGCACATTACAAAGAAAACTATAGCTCTACCAAAGTACAGCAATATTTTTAATAGCCACAGTTTACATTACATATCTGCAAGCAAAGACCTTTAAGAAATTCTGCAGGTACAGATGTGTATAAATTGTATAGTACACTGCCTACTATTCGCGCAAAGAAATTATTATTAAATAGAGTACCTACCCAGCTAGAAACTTCAATGTAAAATATAAATCAAATTCTTACTTACGATAGTCTTTTCCCTGAAATCGATTCCGACTGTTGATATAAACTGCGTATGAAATACACCATCAGTGTACTTATACAGGAAACTGGTTTTCCCCACACCGGAATCACCAACACAAAGTAGCTTTATAAGATAATCGTAATCCATGTCGTTGTTAATTGTTTTTCTTTATTTACGGACTCGAGTGTGGATTTTACAATGGATTTCTTTCAGGAAGATAGAGGGGGCGGGGAGGGCGAAATTTTTTATCGTATCAATCAATCAGTCAGTCGTATTTTTAACTAGAGAGCACAGAGGGGTTTCTTGAACATTTGACGAGGACGTAACTACTTCACCCAAAAAGAAAGAACAAAACTCATGGCGCTAGTTTCGTCTGACACAAAAATCATCGATCGCTACAAGTTATTCGTCAGTTGCATCACCTTTATACTCGTATGGGTTAAGCATACGAAGCACCATTAGCATTCAGCTACGCGTTTTCGCTTCTATAAGCGGCGGCGGTTTTGTTATTATTTATTGTATTTTATATTAATTGTTATATGTATAATATGATTGTTAAATAGATCAACGTCTAAATTAAATAAAGTTAAAAGTAATATAGAGTTATGAAATAAAATATGGTGTAAATATTAAATGTCTGTCATGAGTAGGTACCTACTGAATATTAAATGTAAAATCAAATTTTAGAAATGTAAAATCAACAATACAGAGTTAATCATAACTGATAGATATTTGATAGGTACCTCAGAGAACTTTTTTTTTTAGAGAAAATCCCTCATTACTTTTTTCCATAACCGTTCGTTTTCGGACTCGCTCTTTAGTGGCCCTTTCTTTTTTTCAGAAAATTCCTCATTATTTGTCAGACCAAACACAATTAGACTTGCAAGCCGCGTACCACCCTCAGTCTTTATCTTTCTAAGCAATATTGTATGGAAGTTTAATGTAGGTAGGTACTTCTAGACCGAAACTGACAATTTGATAGTAAAAGTGACAGTTTGGTTCCACAAGTACATAATATAATATACTAGGACACCGTAAGGAACAGAAGATAAAAATATCTTGCTCTTTCACTCGTGCATCTTATCTCACGTATCTTTGTCTCGTTTTGGTCTAAACATCAGTTTTGGATTACAAGTCATTAGACTTGCTTTTAGTCTGTGTGTTTAAAATTTTTTTATTTAATCATTTTCTACCTTTTAAAGTGAAACTTTTATTACATCGTCTCAAACTTGTTCGTCTGTGTGTTGCATGTCGCGTGACGGTCGGCCGCGGAGTAGAGATAAAGTGAAAGGCTCTCATCAGAATGGCCACGGCCAATATGGCGGTGTCTATAGTTCGCAACAGCTGACCGTCTGCTGAAAGTTTCACTTTTACCTCGGTTTCGTGAAACCACACAGCTTATTATATCAAACATTATACTTAAATACTTAGGCACCTACACACTATAGGTACACGATTGTTGTGGCATATCTTTGGGGAGTCCTACATTCAGTAGCGGACATTGCGATGATGACACTATATCATTTTACCTTGCCGCTGACGTTTGGCATTTGGCAATAATGGTCGTCGTAACTTGAAAACGGCATCAAAATTACGATTAATGTTTTTGTACGGTAGCTTTGCAAGAATAAGGCGTAAAATACAATTTAGGTACGTATCGCAACTGGCAGACTATTACATTTTCAGAAGTATGGATGCAGGAAACAACTCCGAGCACTGACTTAATGTGATGCCTAATCGATCAGCGACATCTAGATGAAAAATAGGCACATTTTTTGCAAGTTTATCAGTCTAGAATTTGTTAGTCTATTAAAAAATATAGTTTTCATCTATGACATTTCAAAATTGTCAGTACGCTGTCAGTCAGCCGATCCATATGTAAACAAATATAGTGTAAAATTTCTGTCGATTTCGTAATTGAATTTTCTTTAAAATAATATTTATTCTAAGTTGTTTTAAGTATTATGTCGATTAAGGAAACAGAAGATGCACCAAGTCCTATAGTTAACGTAGAATATTGGTAATTGCGCAAAACATTAATGTATTCTAAAAAGCTTACCTGTTCCAAAAATGGCTTATTGTATTTCGTTTTTCAGTGGTGTATGCGATTACGGGGGACACTGTTTAGCTCTCGCAAAAACAATTCGAGAAAGTACTCCAAATGCGGAGATTGTATGTAAGCGAGGTAGACAAGGTAATAATCATAAGGCATCTACAGTTGCAAGTTTTATCTAATCTCTGTTTTTTATAATAACTTACAATGCACATCAGGTAGGCCCCCTCCGGCTGATTAGGTATTATTCTAAAAATGTACCTATTAAGATACTGTACTAACTCTAAAAAGTACTTCTAATAAAAGTTCCGTAGGTACTGAGAAAAATGATTGAAATATTCTGTTCAGTAAACAACTTTAATCTACCTGTTATTTCGGTATCATAGTTACCATGATACCTAAATAACAGTAACAACAGATTACCTCCTGCTGGATTTAGTAGACAATGTAGGTACATTGTCTATTAAATCTACATTAGTAGGTATGAAGGTACTCAGTAGCTGGCTATCAATAATTCTCATTGCTTTTGTCCCATGATTTGTGATTATAATTTCAGGATCATTTGAAGTGGTAGTTAATGAGACATTGATTTATTCTAAAATTCAAACAATGGCCCTACCAGACTACAGTGAAGTTGCTCAAGTTGTGCACAATGCGTCAGAAGGAGGTGAAATCAAACAAATTAAAGGACAACAACCCATTGATTGTGTAATAACATAATATTTAATAACACAATAACAAAACACCAAATAAAACAGTGCAAGACAAATAGTGGAGTGCAATAATTGACTATTAAAATAATATAACATATTAAAATGAATTTGGCAAACATTAATTGTTCTTTCGACTTCACTAATACAAATTTATTAACATGGTATTTTCCATCCAATTAGCTACCTACTTATGTATGTATAAATATTTTTTGGATATGAACACAACTAAGGAATAAAATAATATACCTACTTAAATTGGATTTTTTTCTATCAACTTTGTAAATAGACAGTAAGTAATATAAGTATACAATTGTAAATATTTGATTCAATTCAATTTGTTCCAATTTAACACAGAAACATCAACGTGATATCATCAGGCTAATTTCATCAAGCTAAGTTTTAATAACACTTTTTCTTATAATTATTTTTAGAAATGCAATCTATGCAAGAATGTTTTTTTATGAAGTACATACAGAACCAATCCAGGAACCTGTAAAATTAAGAAAATAACAATTTTGTAAAAAAATAATATACCTAGAGTGTAAATAGATTCATATCAAAATTTCTTATGTAATAAACAAGTAAAATAACTAAATATTTAAATAGTGCATAGACATGTAAAAAAGGCAAGATGAATACCTACACAAAGATTTAATTTTGCAAAATACAGACTTCTTGTAAGTATTATCTGAAAGAGAAAAACATATGGACCACTCTCTACAGAATAAGGTCAATTTATATTTATCAAAATTGTTCGATCTTTACTAATTACTGTAAGTAAATATAATTTTACTGATTATGCCATTTGTAGGTTAGTAGATAGGCTTACATTGCTGCAGGTGTATAACTATTTCTAGTGGTAATGCTGCTTCTCTGCCTAACCCCAAAGACTCGTTTGGCATACATTGCTTACTACTTATGACAAGTAAATCCCGCGGTGCGACGTCGACCGACCTCAGTCGCACCGACGACCCTATGGGCTTGTGTAGCGCGCTGTCCACAGTTGTATTCGGCAGCTCGTTTCGGAATAGCACCTTAACCCTTAACTGTAGTTGTGGGTCCAATGGACCCAGGTCAAATTTTCAAAACGTTGTAAACTCGGCGCCAAAAGTCTTAGCCCCTCCCGCTTCCCAGTACCTTCCGCCAGTTCGCCGGAGCGTATGCTGTAAGACGGGCGTGTTTGGCGCGCTACTTTTCAGTTATGTATTGACTCTCACGTGGGTCCATTGGACCCACGACTATATATACGTATTAGACATGAATGCATTGAATGCTTACATTTATCCAACAGAGTCATGAAAAATCATCTAAAATGACACGTATTATGTTCATGAAAGGTCTTGCAAAATTTTTATGTGAACCATACATGAAAATCAGATGCTGTAACCAAAGATGCTACACCCATGCAACTTAGAACGAACATCGCAGGTATTCTCAAGCTTCCTATAACATCAAGCAGCACAGAAACGGATACTAATGCAGATACACTAGCCAGGAACAAAATAAAGAGGTGTACGTTCTGTTTACCTGGGAAAAGAGCGAAGACTGTACACTTGTGGATGAAATGCAGGCAAGCCAATATGTATGACTTGTGGAAAAATCATTAGCAATTCTTGCCTGTGATTATAATGTGTCATTTTTTTTCCCTATTGTATATTGTTTATTTTTCATTGATTTAAAAAGAAAATATAGTCTATTTAAGAAGATATGTTTTTTGTTTTTTCAATTTCTATGTTATTTTATTATTTTTTTATTATTTTTGTAAGTACCTAAGATGAAAAGGCTATTTTTTTAAAGATACGAATTATCATTAAATTAGTGTGTTACCATGCTTGATTAAAATTAATATATAAAGTTAATTAAGTACAGTAATAGATTCATTATAATAATACATTTATAACCGTCATATTTTAATTTTATGACTCACCAAACATACATGGGTCCATGGGACCCACGACTATAGAAGTGTAAGTATTTTTCACAACTACAGTTAAGGGTTAAGGACCTGTTGAGATTCTCCAACCTACTTATATCACAAGTGTGCTCCATCGTAGACCACATTGTTGCTTAACATCAGGCAGAATGGTGGTCAAACGCTTGTTCATAGCGTTAAAAATAATCTTTATGGCGTACTATATTTTCTACGTATAGAAATTCGGTTTTCATAGACCACCAGCGCTGAGAGAATCTCTGGTATATTTTAAGTATGCGTCTTTAGAGAGGTTGAAACACATTACTCTTTAAGAACGGCAAGGGTAATAGCTTAGACTTAGTGGGTCAATTACATTCACATTACGTATGGGTTAAACAGCTGTGTTCTTATGCTGCTCTGAATAGACACTCCATATAAATGCACACTGGAATCGGACCAATGGAACCCCAATATGTAAACGATAGTTCGTTTCGTGTCGATCCATTGGTTTTGGACAAATTTTACCAATAGCAGCCCGCGGTGCTATGGTGTAATTGGTCTTAATACGAGTATGCCACTAAAACGGGTGGACACTGGACGAATGATCGTTTTTTATTTTAAAATAATCAGTAAGCATATAAGCAAACGTGAGCGAAACAAACGTTACTCCGGCAGTGATATGTGAATAAGGGGTGTTTCAGTTTATGAGTTTACAAAGAAGATGAGTAGAATGTAAAGAATAATCTGACCCTCTTGCAGGTACTTCACCGAATCAGGAGACTTTTTAAATTTGTCAAACTATCTCGACTCTACGTACTCGCCCGCTTTTTAGTTGATAGGTAGGTATATTGTTAGGAAACCATTAAATCTAATCAATTCACAAATAGGTACGTACCTAGTGTGATGTGAGTGGTGACATGTGAGCCAGTGATCAAATAGGTAGGCGCAGTTAAGGCCTATCGGAGCGACATTCTATCGATTTTTAATATGACAAGGTTATCAATACTTATACCTATCTTTTGCTCATACAGTAACTGTTAAACTCTATAGAAATAATTATTAACCGAGCGTTTCGAAAATCGTCCCTATATCCTATGCCATTACTGTACCTACCCATTCTGTTACAGAATAATCGCTTCAAAGCCACTGTGCGATAGATTATGAGCAATCTATGTTTACGTTTCGGTAATGGGTCAGTAGGTAGATAGATAATAGATAGACTGATAGTTACTGATAATACTTGATCGATTAACTATTTCGAACCTTTTTCTATAAAAAATAAACGACTAATTTATCGGCGAACAAACATAAAAAGCAAATACGGTCGACTTGAGAAAGGCTCCTTTTTTGAAGACCCTTAAAAAAGATGCAAACCAAAATTCACTCATGACATGATATCGCACAAAATACTCACTTAGGTAACGAGATTCTGAAGTACACTTTAATATAACAAGGCACGCAAATATCACACCAAAATATCTAAGCTTTAGGTACAAAAATTGTATGGTAACATCATTTTACACTTGTCCAAATTACCACCACAACCAAACCAAAAAAAGTGCGTCGTTTCAAGTCCTTATGAATATATCGCACGGTTGATAAACACATTTCACATCACACTGTTCAAGACATTCATCACCTGCTAATGTCATCGTCGTTAGAGAATGCCTCTACTGGCGTTCCGTTCTTCAATATGACGTCAGTGGAGCCGTCGACAGTGCCTACGTAACTGAGGTATATACCAAAGCGTACTTTGCCGCCGAACTGTTCGGCTATCGTGCGTAGAGGTTCCACGGTTTTGTCCCCGGTCTCCTGGTCTATGCACACCATTTGGCATCTTGAGCAGGGGCCGTCCACCTGTAATGTACATTTAAAAAATAATTATCAGTACTCTTCATGTCTTTTAGCCACTTGCTATGTACATGCACAAAGTTTACTAAGTGTGTTAGGCGTAGAAGCCGTATTAGCGTAGCCGTTAATAGTTTCACACACGTTATGGTATGCTGATACGTGATAAAACACGATGGTTTTCCACACCGTAAGAGGCTCCGGAACAATAGACCCATATGCCTAATACAATCTATCGGAATCAATCCTAAGTCTTCAGAGTGCAAGTGGAGGCTACAGGCGCTCAACAGTTTTTGTGTGGTTTTATTGATGTCTGGTTATTGGATTTTCAAACATGTAAATAGTAAAGAAAACTCGAGATAAACGCAGATGGCGCTGCGCACGCTTGGCTCCCCAAACAATGAAATCTGGACATCTGTCAGAAAACCTGAGTGACAATCGATTCACCAATAGTCTTTTTTAGGCCAAGAGTCTATCGAGATTATTATCTTAATTTTAAGTACTTTTGACTTCTTTAGTATTGTCTCTTTACTCTCTTTATAAAATGAAAAACATGTGCATAGCTACCTTAAATTCATGTTTCCCAATAACTACCCGCTGCCACTCCCTCTCAACCAACTCCTGGTCCATATCAACAATGATGTTGCCACGAAACCGGTCAGTCAGTTGTTCCGTAGTGTCCACGAACGACTCGTCAGATATCATGTCGCCGAGCCACCTCACTGTAGCCTTATTCACTAGTAGGAACTGTGCTTGATTGCTTAGGGAGAGCTGCTTTTTCTCTTCGCTGGTGTTGGTTTTCTGGAGAGTAATAGTTTGGTACGTTTCAGACATTAAAAGTTTAAAACGGGTATTATAGCTTTTATTATCTAATATATAAAATTCTCGTGTCACAGTTTTCGTTGCCATACTCCTCCGAAACGGCTTGACCGATTTTTACCAAATTTTATATGCGTATTCAGTAGGTCTGAGAATCGGTTACTATCTATTTTTTATGCGTCTACCAGTTGTATTTCTCCCAATACACGGGGTACAAAGGCGACTTATTATGGCAAAACAAATGTTTGCCGGGACAGCTAGTTATTATTATAACTTTTAATAACATGTCAGTGCGCGTTTCCTTAAAAAAAGATACGTTTCAGACGTTGTACAGGTAGCAAAAGTACTTCTGACGATTTTAAAATTAATTTCCGACCGTTGCGCAAAGCGTTGGATGTCCATCGCTCCGGCACATGACTGAAGAGTTCAAGATAATAATTGTTTAAAAAAACACTAAAAAAATAATTGTGTTTAGAGTTTCGGATACTGACAGCAATTGTTTCAGTTGTCCAATGCTGGTAGAGGACCTCCCCCAATGATTTCCATGATCAATTGGAGCGAAATGCCAATAATCACCACACTTGGCAGGCGGGTTGGCGATCGCAGTGATGTTGTGGTTTAACTCACAGAGAGTGCTGCTACCTGTTGACCGCGGCACATGTAACTTTGTAGAAATGTCCAGCAAACAACGAAGGTAAGCTGCATGCTTCTCTTTGGACAATTTCACGACGTATCATATCCGGTTTAAACTATGAATATAATACCTACAACGTCCGATTAATAAACAAATTCAACCTCACCTTCTGAACCCGTTTGTCGCTGTCAGATTGTCTAATAAGTCTTAAGTAGGAAATGCCCAGAGCTTGGGACACCCAGTTGGAGGCGGTGTCACCGCAATCGTAAGCTTTCACTGTGTCGGTACACACTTTGCTTTGGCATATAGGAACTTCGTAGTCAGCGTGGTAGGACACGTCGAGAGGTACCGACATTGGCTCCATGCCTGGAATGAGATTTGGTACACCATTACCTTTATTACTTCCTTAACACAGGTCTTTACATGACCTAGCTACGAGTGACAGGTCTTAATGTTTATTGTTCATATCTTTTTCGTAATTTGTCTTTATATTATTATGGTGAATAAATTATTATTATTATGTTACGGTAAATTTATAATTTAACATGTCATCAAATAACTATCTTCGTTAAGAAAATCATTCGCGGATTTTAATGAATTATTTCAACCAAATTGTTATGTATAGGTAAGTACAATTATGGCATTAGCAAGTCTGTCTCTGCCTACCTCGCTTTAGGACTAAAAGGCGTGAGTTCATTTAGAAACGTATTATTAGGGTGATAAAGAACGAGTCTCCTTAAATATCAAATCAACGCAAATTGAAACGGCGAATCTTTCGTCTTACATTGTGTATGTGTTATAGTAGTTGCGGGTGTTAGGCGCATGAATTAATGAATCACTTGATTTGTAATGTAGGTATTTATGTGACCTTACACCAACCCATGTGGATATTACACACATCAAAAGTGTCTAGGGATAAAGTACATTTTAGAAGATTGTAATCAAGAATATAAAAAAAAATACACTTCACGCCTTTTAATCCCAAAGCGGGGTAGGCAGAGGCACT
>SJJU01017615.1:0-12350 GCA_012932125.1 Conopomorpha cramerella
AGAGGGGTAGGCAGAGGCTTTTGCTAAAGCAAATACCCACGGTTCACCAAGCGTATTTAACCCAACGTGACAGGGGGTGAGCCCATCGCCGTTATAGGGTTCACACACCTTGTGTACGGGTTTCATCACGATGTTGTCCTTCACCGTACGAGCGTTGCGTTGCGTACATAGGCTCTGAAAAAGAGTCCCATTGGTACACGTCCAGTGGCCGGACTCGAACCCGGGACCTCCCGGTTACAAGTCAAGTATCCGACCAACTGGACCACAGACGCTCTTTAAAATATGTTTCACAAATACATTTTATTTTTAACAAGCTGACCCGGCAAACGTTGTTTTACCAATATACGTTAATAACAGTGTTTCTCTACTATTATATGCATGTATTATACATATAAACCTTCCTCAAAAATCACTCTATCCATTAGAGAAAACCGCATCAACATCCGTTGCCTAGTTTTAAAGAAGAAGACAAACAAACAGACAGACAGCGGAAAGCGACTTTGTTTTATACTATGTATTGATGTTATCCAGCGTACCAGAGAAAGACTATAGTACTGCTGGGCGCGCACGGCGTCGGCCGCCGGCACATCAAGAACACCCTGATCTCGCGACATCCAGATCAGTACGCCTATCCCATACCACGTAAGTATTTATTTTTTCAAATCGCCTGTATGTTTTATTACCTAACCCAAAACTTACTACTGGATGGACCGCTATGGGGTCCAAGTTGCCGGAGAGGATTTGTTCCTGATCTTTTGTGTCCGGGCTCCAACACAGATCGGCGATTACGCATCGCATTGCAAATACACACATCAAAAGTGTGGGTCTAGGGATCAAGAACATTTCTAGCTCTAAAAAAATCTAATTTATTTAAATCAAATCTAATCTTCTGGATTGGTCTCCTACCTAATTCCCCATGCCTGTATCAATGACTTATCACCACTTTTTGAATAAATTATGAATTGATTCAGTTTTTGTAAAATATAGAATATATTTGATTGCAATCTACTAAAATGTACTTGATCCCTAGACACTTTTGATGTGTGTATCTGCGAATTCGCGATGAGGCATCGTATCGAATCTATTTATTTATTATTTTTATGAATTTTTCCCTGACAATAATTCTGCTTTCATGTAATTCCAGACACCACGCGACCTCCGCGACCTGACGAGGAGAACGGCAGACACTATTACTTCGTGACCCACGAGGAAATGATGGCTGACATATCGGCAAACGAATACTTGGAATATGGTAAAATGACGGATCTTCATTGTTCACCTGTCTTTCTGCCTCTTCCTTCTTTAACCGTAGCTGCCTGTAATAAACCGCTTGTTTGAAACCCGTGACGGAATAACATTTAATATTTACGCTTTGGTACTAACTTTTGTTACCTACCACTAACTTAAAATAATAAACCAATTGAACCAAAAAGTATTTAGTTTCATAGTAACATTACAATAAATATTCCACACATTTCGACACCCTTTTTAGAAAAGTAGAAACTCTACATACATTGCTGATGGAAAATCGAAAAAAAGTTACGCGCTGAACCATACTGTGAATGCGTCCTAAGACTAATGCACAAAGCAATAAAGCTTCATTTAATCGAAAGTCGAGTTAAAGCAAGAAGCACACGGCGAAGCGGGGTAGTTTTTCTCTCGACCGCTTCATACATACTTCAACAAACGAAGGACAGAGGCAGTAACATCTAGCACTTAGCTCAAACTGAGCTAGCCAGTCCGTGTAACTGCCTACCGTACGGTGCCTGCCTGGTTTGTGCGATCCACCCCGGGCAGCCACTGTCTCGAAGGCGCGGTCTTTTTGCCCTCCGTGTGCGTTTGTGGAATCAATTTGCATTGTCGGTGTCATTCAAGCTGGTCAGACCCAGCCCGCCGTGTGCTTCACGCCTAATGCAACTGATTCAATCCTGCGTTTAAATTTTGCACCCTGTAAGTACTCCGTAATAAAAAAATGCCCTCAAACGCATTTCAAAGGTTAAAATTGCTTTCTGCGTAGAAGTCGGTGGCATGCGTTTGTGATAATAAAATGACGCGTAACTTAATATTGAGTAAAATAGATAACTATTTGGTAGAGTAGTTCTTAGAATATATTAGAGCTCCAACCACACATTGACCAGAGCACTAGACTATACCACAGTTCCATGCACGAATTAGCCTGAATGATCAACACTTATAACTCTGAAGCCGCTTTATTAGTAAGTAAATGTACACTTTCGCTAAAGAAATTTTAAAAAATGTTCATTGAACAAAAATTTGTTTTTTATTTTTGAAGAAATAAGACAGTTGCTCAGTAGCTAGCATACCATGACAATGTCGCAAAACTATTATGATGAATAGCAAGTGCAGATCGATCGTTTCTATTTTGGCCTTTTGAAACACACGAGTGAATAACGGCTTAGAAAAGGCTATAACAAATTCTATGCATCAGACAAATACTATGAATCAGATGTCAAAAAAAAGTACAAAAACACTAATTATTTTCTGGAATAGCCGTTTAACGATTTATAATTAAATAAAACCACACGCTCGTTATCAGTAAATACGTACAAACACAAACACATAAACAAACAAAGGCAGTGCAGCTTGAGAACGACATCTATCTTCTTCTTTCACTCTGTCTATGTGTGAGTCGCCAGCCGAAGTTCGGTTTAAAAATGTCAGCCGTAGTTAAACCTGGTACAGGTACACACGAGGATGCGATGTACGGGACCAAGCTGGAGACAATAAGGCGCATTCACAGCGAGCGACGCACCGCCATATTGGATGTGGAGCCGCAAGCCCTCAAGATCCTTCGCTGCGGGGAGTTCGCGCCCTACGTCGTGTTCGTCTCAGCGCCGCCGCCGACGCAAGAAGTAAGTTTCATTAAAACTATATCTCCCCTCAAGAGTGTCTGTATAAAATATATAAAGCATACTGAAGAAACACTTGAGTATCCTGGGAGATATTTCCCCTTAGCCCTGAAATACCTTTTCAGTCGAAATACCAGTTCCCCGAACGAAACAAAAACACTGGACTGGGTAGGGTCCACTTCATCATCATCAGCCGTCCAGCAGGACTTGACGTCCACTGCTGGACAAGGGTCCACATTCTTGGGCTCAAACGATATTCCCGGATAACCCTGTATTGCTAGAACTGTGAGGAGTTGTGAGCGAAATTGAAGACCTTTGACCAGCAATGGGTAAATCACGATGACAATAATCTAATTGTTCTAGCAGTGCGTTAAAACGCGGTGCTTATAATTTCAATTAGGTATAGTACATTGAAGCTGTCCGGTAAATAATTATGTTTGCAATAAAATTACCTCTTTTTCCAATTCCAGTACGACCCGTCACTAGAGTTGCTGATACGCGAGTCGGAACACCTCAAACGCACCTACGGCCACTGCTTCGACATGTGTTTGATCAACGAGGACATCGACGCGGCCATAATTCAGTTGGAACAGCAGCTTGCTCGGCTCCGCAACACGCCGCAGTGGATCCCTGTCTCGTGGGTCTACTGACATCCCGACCTGCACTACCTGTAAACAGAACGCGGAGACGTAGAACTTTGTAGAATGCTCTTCTGCACTGGCCGGTTGAAAAAGGAAAAAGAAAAATGGAACACGTTTAAATTTTTTCTATCGTAGAATCATGGAATCTGTGATTCAAATAAAATGTCACTTTTTTAAAGTCTATAGGACCGGCCAGTGAGAAATCAATTTGCCTCACCAAAATAGGCAAGACGATGCTGGCAGGTATTTATAAAAAAAACTATTATCAAGGTCGGTGTAAATAAGTGTGTGTTCTACATTGTTTCGTTCGTAAGCGTTCATGAGATTGAATATCTAATCACTGAAGCACAAGGTCTACTTTCCTCTGTTGCACTTCAAATTTTGGCGGGCTTTGTGGCGGCGGGTGAGAAAACAGAATGTTTGATTGATAGTGGCAAAACATCCAATTGCATACTAGATACAGCTGATGCTGTCGTTATGGTATTGACGTATATCTAGTATGGAAAGGTTGGGCAAGGAAATCAATGTTTGACATCTTCATATCAAGCTCATCTAATGCCACAGATATCCACCATTACCATCGCAATGCAATACTATACATTTCCTGCATATTACTCCCGATATTTTTAGTCGATATGCTCAAAAAACTTGTTAAAATGATACAAAAAAAAATTACTCACACTAAAGCACTACAAAATACAAGTCAGCACTATCACATGATTTATTGAAATAAGTGACTTTGTTAGCTCTAATACAGGTAGTTTATGTAACGGGTTAGGCGTTAAGATAAGTATAAAACAGCAAGGAAAAAGTAAGTAAACCTTAAAGGTTTAGAGACAGAATACTTCAACATCAACGATCGGAATTACCTCGAATATTTGAACATTCAGCAGGACCGTGAACATTTCATTTGTCTCACTTTCACGCAATATTTTGTCCCTTTCGCTCATTGTGGTCTTCGCACTATCCATTATGCACCACATTGAGATTTTTCGAACGAAGAACAATGGCGGAGTGCTTACCGCGAATTATTGAATTAATTAAAAAAACACGTGAATAATCATCGTCGATTGAATTGTTTCAAGAGACAAATCAAATTGCATTGTCGCCAAAATGAAACATTTCGACCGAAATGAAACATTCCAGGTCGCTCGAACTACAAAGAGAATGAGTCAGAGCGCATGATTGAATGAATACAAAGTGTCACGTGAATAGTACTCTCTGATAAAAGCTGAAAGATACAAAGACGACAGTGAACTTGTAAAAAATATTGTTTAGTATACATGATGTGCATGTGATTCACCCCACAATGTATACGACTTAAGGTGTATAATAGCGTACACGTTCATTAATACAAAACTCAGATGTTACAGCATTTTACTAACGTACCTATTTATTTTCCCATTTTACGACTTACGTACCTACTTAATTTGCAATCGCTCTAAACTCAATCCAAATGAACAAAATCTTGGACCTATTTTCTGTGCCAAATTTACTCAAAGTGTTGATTTGGAAAAAAAAGATTTTGGAACAATGTACATACATAATTTAAAAAAAACGTATTACTTACCTACTTAAGTAAACAATGAAAATGTTGAACACTTTTCATTAATAGACAAGGAAATGTAGCTCAAAATATTACTTACTTACTTCTATAAATAAGCTCTATTCTAATATACTTTAGAATTCACAGGGTTGCAGTCTCTCAGTGTTTTATGGGTACATTTCTCTAGTTGTGGTATTTGTACTTAATTTGCTTTATAAATGCATCTTTTTATTTTATCCTAAAACTCCTATGGCGATTGCAGGAAACCAGCTATACTGCGTGTAAGTGGACGCTGACCAATTGTCTTAGAAAAGTTGTGTAGGAGAGAAAAAAAAAACAGTTCTTTGTGTCAACGTAGTATAATCAAAGTAAACAATTAAACTTTAAAACGTTAAGTGAAGACGATTTTTCTTATTTAGTTTGTTTATTTCTCAAAAGATGACGCTTCGGTGTTCTATGTGTAACATCAATGAAACCCGCTTTGATCGAAACTTCAATCAGTATGGACATACGCGTTCCTGATCAGTATTCTGATTGACAATCCACACAGAAACTATTGGTGACCTCTATGTAAATGAGTATAAATGCCTCATTAACGCTTTAAATCTAAAAACAATTAATCTGGCGCGGGCTTTCCTTCCTCGTACTTATTGATTACTCCTCGGAGCATCAGGACATGGGTGTCCCTGCACTCGTACCAGTACGAGTAATTTATTAGTAGAAGCTCTAGGAAGAAGGGTATGGTGACTGACGACGAGATCAGCGGCGGGGGTGAATTTAACGCGAATCGAATCGATAGGGGGCGATTTGATTTATGTGTCTTCTAGAAAGAATTGCCCTATTTTTCGAAAAAATGAATTATGATGATACTCTACAATATAAAAGATGTTACCTTTGAACAATTTTACAGCGTTTCTTAAGACCATTGCTCAGAATCCATATACACGTGGTACGTGAAACTTACAGCTGTTTGAGTGTGACAGCATGTTGTTTGAGTTTCGAGTGTAAACAGATAGGAACCTATTATTTTGCTTTAAAATATCGCTACTGGGCAGCCGAACTATCGCCATGAAAACATACCAAGCACGATATCGTTCATGGATATATTAAACTGAGTACCTGTTCTATGCTGCCGTATTTCCTTGTATTGTTTTTTAATTAATTAAGGTACTACTTAATAAAGGCCAGTATTGTTTTATAATGACGTACATACTTTAGTAGACCATTTTACCACCTTTGAGTTTTGTTATTGTTATAATTATTTAAAAATTATAACGAATGTGTTACGACAGAAGGGCATAATGAAATCATGTACTAGTATATTATAATTATATACTTAAAACATTCCTGTACATAAGTTAAGTAGTGAAATTTTACATCTATCTCTTACTGTCTCTTACTACTTAATCTAATAAATCTAATTTATACTATCGGAATAGTCTTTATGTATTATAAAAGTGATTAAATAAATAGGCGTGTAGAGCATACATTCACGAAGATAAGGTGTAAAATTATCTACGATTTTCGTGAATAAGTCTATCATCATAAGGTCGAAATTCAGATGAATGTCATAAGACAGGACGGGACTATTTTCTTTCTAGTTTTCATTGCAATATTATAATTGTGAATACGTCAAAAAATATTGTTCCTAATATTTTATTGACAATGTTAGGCGGAGTGCACTCAACCGATTTTATGTAGGTCCGATAATCTGTCACCGATTTGTTTCTATGTTAATCTGACTTAATTTTCGAATACACAAAAAGGGTACATACATAATAATTTGTATACAATCACGCCCCTTATCCCCACAAGTGGACGGACATAGCCTGAGGATTACATGGACCGGCTAGTTAAAAATTCGGTTATATTTAAATATCTATATATATATATATATAAGAAAGTCGTGTTAGTTATTCCATTTATAACTCAAGAACGGCTGAACCGATTTGGTTGAAAAATGGTGGGGAGGTAACTTAGAACCGGGAGACGGGCATAGGATACTTTTTACCCCGATCCAGTTGGTCGCGTCGCTATATAGAGGGCGTTATAGTTTGTATGAAGAACTGAAATTACGCGAATGAAATCGCGGGGCGTCCACTAGTAAGGAATAAAAGATGTCAATGTGGCCTTTCACTTACAAGTTTCTAGCTCATAGCCTGAATAAACCCAAATCTCCCTCGACATAGCAGGACGAAAAGCACCTGATGCAGTTTATTTCATCACAGATCAGATCAGAAGAGAAAGAAGTAAGTCAGATTATTGTAGAAATAAATACGATGAACCAATGTTGGATCTACCAGAGTCGGTCGTGTATGTAAGCCATTATTCACAAATGCTTCTATTTAGGTATCTTATTTAGTACACAAATATAAAAAAAAATAGTAGAAGAAAGGGTTTTAGTTTTTAAATTAATTTTACAGCAGTAATCATGTTTTTTTCATAAAAAGATTGCTTCGCCAGTATCTTACAAAGCAATAAGTTATACAGAGTTTTCTGAATTTAGCCCAATTAGAAAAGTAATGAAATATATGATATAATATTATGTATACATATATATATATTATAGTAGGTATTATGCAACAGAATTTGCAAGAATGTTGAGTAGCACAAGCACACTTTCCAAGAAATTAGTGTTGCTATATTTAAATTATATTATAATAATGTTGTGACTTTAAATTGTTAGTAGGTAGTTGATTTTAATAAGATATTTTATGTGTTAGATAGATTGTATGATTTATTAGGTAAACCTATGAATATATTTGTGATTGTTTTTTTGTTATTGTTTTTTTTTCGTAGTAATATTTAAATTTAAATGAGTACCTGTATGCTTTTGAAAAGTGTTTTATTGCGTGTGCTACTCTCGGTGTGACTAAGTGAATAAAATATATATAAACTAAGATTATTGTAGGCGGAAAAAAAAACCTATTTGTAACGTTAACTGCTAAATTCTAATGTTATAAGATTCACATATGTATTTAGACATTCCATTATGTTAAATTGTTTTATTATTATTATTTAGCTTTAAAATTGAATTGTTGATTAATTTTATCCAATTAATTGTTTAACCATGTCTCGGTTACGATGAGTAATGTATCAATTTGAATCGAATTAAATTCTCTCACAGTACAAAATATAAATATGTTTTTTCTCTAGAGAGCAGTCGAGTGTAAACGTGAAGCCACGTTATCAATTAGGTCTTACACGTACTATCTAAACTAAGTCATGAAATAAAGATGAATCAATATTGTTACGTAGATTCATGGATTCGAAAACAATCGGTACTCGATTCATAAAGTACCTACGTTATTATAGAATATAACCACAAGTTATTGATCAGCACATACGAGTTGGGCGTTTCAGCGAAAATGAACCTTATTTTGTTCCGCTTAAAGTTTGTTTTTCGAATCACTATGTACCGGTCAATAACTAAATGGTTTACAATAATGCATTCACATCATTGAGAGTGCAATTCCCGTTTAGCGACGCATTTCGAAACGAAGAGATTTGAGTTTTAATACAATCCTCTTAGAGTTCAAAATGGAAATCCGCTGAAGTTCTCACGCCAGAAAGAGAACGTCTTGGTTCGTTTTAAAACTGGAATTGCACTACAGATATGACTATGTAATCCCATTATATCCCATTATAATGTAGATTGGAGGGTACCTACGGGGGCTAACTTGAGACGCTTAGAAATTGGTTTGCGAAACACTACAAAAGTATTTCGGAAAATTAATGTAAGTAAATAATGTTTAATTTTCAACGAGCGCTTTGGTCGCCGGAAAACGAATTTACATTTATTAGTATAAAATCACTGTCCTATTACGATGCCAGCACTTGCAAGAAAACATTCTCAAAAAAACTGTTAAGAAAATATTTTGATTCCGACAAATACAATCTCCCTTAGTTACGTATGTGCAAGGTACTTTGTGACAGTGTGTGTACGAAATATTTCAAAATAGCTATACAACCAAACCTTTAGCGTACTTACCTTACCTACCGTGTAGTACAGTTAAGAGCTAAACAACGTATAAAGGTACGATTCCGTAAACTCTGCAGTGTTCATACGTAACGAGTGAGACGTAAAAACCTCTTACAGTCTGCACGCGGGCTTAATCAATGGAAATTTAAGAATGTTTTATTGTGAAACAATATTGACAGTACAACATGACAACTTCTGAGGAAGTTGATTCAACTTATAAGCAAATAATCATTTTTATTTTTTACATCGCCCACGGCCCTCCTAAACATAAAAAAATAAAACGATAATAAGAGAGTTATATTCCTAATGTACTTTGAAATAAACGTTAATAGAAATAACAGAATAAAAGCAACATAATGTATTCGAATAAGACAATGACAATCGAGAACGCGTCACTATAACAATGATAATCCAGTGCTAGTTTTGGTTATATGTCACTTTACATTGTTTTTTACTATACTGCTGCTTTTTTATGATAATCTCGATACTTCCGGTCGAATTGTTCAGCATGATCGGTGTTTTCTAGTTAAATTAGAAACGGCTACTTTTCCTCTCCAACCACACTAAATATCACTAGTAGCGAATGTATGAACATCACCACTAGCGATGGCAAATATTCATCACTAGCGATTGAACTACTATTATCACTAGCGTGCCCTGAGCATTGTCACTAGCGTGCCCCGAGCATTGTCACTAGCGTGCCCCGAAAATCGTAACTAGCGTACACCGAAAATCGGGACTAGTGATAGTAAGTATGTAAAAGGAATTATCACTCCCTACACGAAAATACGGAAAAGGCAAAGTAAAGTGATCTAAGCCAAAACTCTTATTTGGCACAAGAGTACAAGTGTAAACAACTGAAGCAGACGTTGACTGAAGTAATGTTTCTTTAGAGAATAACTATTACTATAAAACGAGAACCTGTTAAAATTAAATAAATCGCACAAAAATTATGTTGTTTTCTTTTCGTCTATTAGTGTGTTTTAACACTCCACATCTACAATCACGCACCAAAGGTACGCTTACAGGCCTGGATAGAAAAATACGCACTCGCCGATTTTATTCCACCTGCTGAGGAGCTTCCTCCAGGCAATACACTACGCTGGTCGACCTGGGAATCCTTAAATAGACTTCGAACTCAGGTCGGCAGGTGTAAAGAAAACCTAGTGAGGTGGGGTTATTTCTCCGAGGATGCGAATGCTCTGCAATGCCTCAATCCATGGATCACCTGCTCGTCTGCCCCTCGTGCCCCGATACCTGCACGCTGCAGGACCTGTACGAGGCCACAGATAACGCTGTGCGTGTGGCCGAATACTGGTCACAGACCATATGAGGACACACACGCTGTTGACTCGATAAGAAGAAGACATCTACAATCAATTATTAAGGTTGGCTCATCTAGATCAGACAGTTAAAACTATGTAATCGATTTTAGTTATAAGAAATGTTGATGCAAGGAATAAAACGGTAACATCCAAAATGTGCGAAAAACTAATCAATTTACTTCATCCACTTCAGGTATAAGTTACCTTATGAAACAATATTAAATAAGTATATTTTTCTAAAACATGCGAGTTCGTTCCCTGGGCGGAATAACTACAGCTTTTTTAATGATGATGTATGATGTCTCCTAAGAACGTCTTATTTGGACCTACGTATCTTGAACCTGTTTTATGCTGGCCGTATACAGAAAAGAGATAATGAGCGAGAAATAGCCGAGGGGTTGTTGGGCTCGTCAATACGAACAATATTTACTATGGACAATGCGGGAAAATGAAAAAAATGTGCGCATCTCCATTCAAAATATCGTCCTCCGAAGCAAAAAATTGTTTATTATAGAGATGAAACAGTTTTTGTCATTTCTCCGCATTGTCCCCATAGTACACAATGGTCTTAGAAACGTTGTTGTGCTCGTCAATATGAACAACTTTTACTATGGAGACAATGCGGAGGAATGACAAAAATAGTTTCATGTCCATATACAACGTGTTTACGAATAATCGTAGGAACCATGAAACTGCATATTGAGTTGAGTATGCAGTTTCATGGTTGCTCATATCAGGAGTAGTGGCCATTTAAGCACAATATAACATAGGTTACAATTTTTAGATTTTTGAACTTTTTTTGTCTTAACCTTTCATAACAGCTATTAAGAAGGTAAATTTTTCATGTTTGGGGATGCGAACATTTTTTTCTTTTTCCGCATTGTCCATATAGTAAAACTGGTTCATATTGACGAACCCAACAACGTTTCTAAAACCATTGCTCAGAGTCCTTGTACACTCGGTATATGAATCATTCCTTATCATGGACATCGCCATCTTCTTTCCAATGAAAACGACTTTAAAAAATCGGTCCATATACTTACCTACAGGGATGTCGATTCTTCTTCGTTGGAGCGCGTCTTAAAGTCGAAGCAAAGCTAACGGTAAGTGAAATAAATGTTAAAGACCTGGTGCCGCCGGTAAACGAGCATTTATGCACATATTTATCTAATATGTAATAATAAGGTATGAGAAATTTATAAATGTCATCCTACCGAGGAGGTCTACCAATGCTGCGCTTTCCCATTCGTGGCCGCCACTCCTAGGACTTTCAGACCCTATCATCGATCCCACGAGCCTGATATAAGATAAGCCCTGACTTCTCGTCTCGTCCTCGTCCTGGATTCTTATATAAAACTGTTGGGCAGGCCCAATGACATTTCAGCTCCGCAACTTGGACTATGTCGCTGATTGCTTCTTCTGCGGATCATCTCATTCTTGGATTTTTGATTGCCCAGAGATACTCCGATCATAGACCTTTCTTCAAGTCGCGGGTGAATAGGTACCTAATAAACAAGTTTGTTCCATCGTAGACTACATCGCTGCTTAACATCAGTCAGGACGGTTGTCAAATGCTTGTTCATAATGATAAAATAATGGGGACTTTTACAAGACGTTAGATTTTTAATGTTTGTTCTACTAATTGATTTTTACATTAATATCATCTTATTCTGCAACGTTTAATAAAAAAAGTTGGTGAAACTCTAAAAATTTACTACACCAAGGATCCCTATGTCCAAAACGAAAGAATCAAATTACCTCTTCATACAAACAGTGATCAGCTGATAGCCACTTTATATGAAAAGTAGATTTTTTTTGTGATGAGTGACTTTCTAGGATTTCGCTATAATTTTTAAATTAGACAAGGTACACATAAAGGACTCAATCCACAAAAAACTTCTGAGATATTGAGCTTTAATGCGCTATTGACCCGCCATACATGTGGATTGAGTCAGGGTACATAAAAAATAGGTTGTAGTGAACTTT
>SJJU01017623.1:0-12555 GCA_012932125.1 Conopomorpha cramerella
CGGCATTTTGTTTCCGATGAAGATTATAGGGGCGCTACCCACAGATATAGCATTGTATGCACATTATATATTACATCTTAATGACACGAACGGGGAAAATGGCCCGAAAATAACGCGCCGGAAAATGAAAGAGAACTTTTTACCAACGTTACACAGCAATTTGAACAGACAAATATTTGTACAGCTATGCGTTAAAATTGGCAGTCTGACACTTAATTAGCGTCCAACTTTCGAAAGTGAAACCACATTCGGGACAAAGGCTTAAATACCTACGCAAATAGCATAGTTGGAGGCGTAAAAATTAATATGAAACGGTATTGTTATTTAATTAGTTTTCGCTGATTAAAGCGGGGATGTCGTTTGGGCGGGGCTTGTTGCGAATACAAGGACAATGGCGTTATAATACCGCGTTGGGAAATATGTCGCTCGAGAATCGGTCTATTGTCATATATTCCGGCGGGACAAAGGCCGGCCTGCTTCGCCAGGCGATACGGGATGGGTGTTCAAATATTGATACATTTTAGGATCGCTGTCAGGCGCCTAGTGCCGTGTTCAACATGCAGGTGGACTTGACATGTAGAGTGGGCTTTTAACACCATTTACCTATATATTTACAGAGTTAGTCGATAAACGTTTTGTTCCACCCTTTTCAAAAAGGGCAGCGCTGACGTAGTTAGTGAAGTACGTATTTTTATTTAGTAAAAGTTTGTGGGTTGAAGTCCGTTATAAGGAATGTGTCCATGGATTTGTTTTTGTCGGGTGTATAGATATACGCGACGCGACAAATATATGGGGACGGAAAAATGGATGAAATACGCAAAATACCATGATGTATGAGTCTATAAGGGCCACGAAATGAATTATTGATGATTCAAGCTTATTGCTAAATGTGTGCGTCTAATCAATTTAAATATTACGAAATCGATCATTCTCGTATCTTTGGTTTAAAAATAACATTGCTTAGAAATGCCTCCAAGACATTTAAGTACTTAATAAATTTTAAAATATTGTTTCCCAAACACTGACTGTACTTACCTTGCCGGTAAAAGTAAAATATTTTCAAAGCTCGCAACAAAGTGCAGGCGTCTGTTATAATGAAGGTGCTTTTAATCTCATTCTATCATGTTGTTTGAAAACAGGAACAATGTAAAATACATTTGCACCTAATGGCAGCGATTCTTTGATGCTTCTTTAATATAATTTTATTTTTCTTTTCGTGCTGAGAGGAATTTTTCATTTACGTTATTAAATAAATTCCCCTATTTGCCAATGAACGCGCTGTCACTTATACAAAGGTGATATACTGGGGCCGAAGTACTAGGCTACTATACTCTGGTAGTTGCATCACTCTGGCATAGTAGTGGCATTTCATTGGGGTTCAATGTACTTCGTACAGTAGTAGACTTAGGCCTAGGTCCTTTTGAACTAGATGTTTGTTCCATATTTGACATAGGTTCAACCCGTAAGTTAAAGAGAGCTGGTCTCTGGAATAATATTTCATATTTTCTACACGAAACATGCGTTAAGCCAGAAAGACTGCATACCTAACTATTTTGCGGTCCTCGCATATCGCTTATTTTCAAATATTTTTTTTAAAATTATTTTTACGACTCTTGGTGAGCGTCAGCAAAAATAACAGGTAAAGTAAGTTTTTGTTGGTACAATAAGATTGAACCGACATCAAACAACTTTAAGGAAAAAAGAACCGACTTCAACAAGTAAATTTATGGCAGATTTGTCGTTTTCTCATGGATGCCATTGTCAGGACAGAACCAAAAAATAGGACCAAGTGGGAACCACCTGCCTTGTAATAAAAAGAAGAATCATTCAAATCGGGTCACTCAGACAAAAGTAAAAGAACAAACATCCAACTAATTAAGAATCTCCTCCTTTTTTTGAAGTCGGTTAAAAAAGAGGTTTCTCAATTCGACCGTATACTTTTTTGGAAGTTCGACATTAAAATTACAGAAAAGACGACATGAGTATTTAATTTCCATCGAAATCTTTCTTCCTTATTCCGAAAAAAAAGTATTTTTTGACAAGGAGGAAATCCACGTAGACAAAATTCAACCTGCAGTATACTTGAATTATTCTCTTTGCTCTCTGTGTTCTGCGAATCCTTTATTAGCTGGTATTTCGAAGAACAAATCCCCTATCAAAATGATATGCATAAATCGACGTTAATCTTCCGCCAGGGCCGTAATAATCCGTAAATGCTTTCCATTAATTCGTCGTTAGCATGCCGAATTGGGTGTCTTTCGCGTTTTTGGTCGTTATGTTTTGGCGGTTTTGTAGTTGATTCTGTGCTAGTATGACGTTAAATAATCATAGGGTATTTCATTCATTCTTTGTACGTTTTGCAGCTTCACCCGCGGGAAGCTCAGTTTTCCCGACTGGTTTTTGATTACCACGGAATCAACATTTATGGAGGAGGTCGTCACTTATTTTATGTAACTACGCAAAACTTTTTATAGATAATACTATTTTTATTCGAAATGCGTCATATACCATAGGTGGTCCCGTATAAATATATAGGTATATTTTTTCTTTTTTAGACGACGTGGTTGCACCAGAATCCGTTGGAGTGACGAGCTTATTCTATGATCGTTCGTCTTCGGACTTCCTCATCAGTAGAAGTTTTTTTTTAAAGAAAATTCCTTATTGTTTACCTATAATTCATGCCTTGATAACCGGTGCCTGGAACATTAATAGTTCAGATACATAGTTAGAAAAATAGTAAAATTCAATTAGTTTGGTCAGGACACCTCATTGTTCGTTCGATTCTCATATCCGGCATTGTGTTATGACGAATTAGGTCACTAGGCGAATACGCGTGTGTGTTTTAGCTTTCTATTCTAATAACTTTGTAAATTGCCGTAAAATGTGTATGGGTGTAGGTCTACCAGTATAGAAATTGACGTTAGCAATACTGTGGAAATGGGAGGTTTTCTGACAGGTGGTTTATTACAGTTCTAAGAAATGTCAATAGATGGAACTACCTAGACAGGGTTGTCAATTCATGTTTTTATTTGTTGTTGACAATTCTAAAATGAATTTCTCCTTAAGATCATGTCTAATTAGCGCCATCTGTGAGATGTTTTGGAACTACTTTTGACATATTTGAAGCTATCAGAAAACCTCTCATTGGAGTAAAACGTTTTGGTACTATACGGTTCACCAACAAAAACAATTCCTCAAAATTTTAGTTGACAGATGGGATTATTTTTGTTGCCATATGAAAATCGCTATTCGGTTTTTTAACTTTATTTTGCCATGAGATCCTGTTAGACCTATATGTTTGTTACTTCTTCATTTAAAAAGTACTGAAAGTTTACCTATTTATTGTGTGAAAAGATATAAATTCAAAGTACATTTGCATTTTACTCGATTCCGAACTCCTTATGTATCTTGAACCTTGTTTGTTCGATCTTTTTTTGACATCAAGATCTTGCTACGAATTTTGGACACATTCTTTGATAAATACACTCTCTGAACGTGTTTATAGAAACCTCTTTTGAAAAGGCTATCTATAGAAATGTAGACCAGGCTACAGTGGATGTAGATGGTGTGGCGTCTACAGATGCAACTACTTAGTGCTGTCCCAGAGGACCTAAAATATAGGACGTCTAGTGCCGGATGAAGTCTGGACAATCTGGATAAGAGGTGGTTTCAAATAGTTTGGGAGATCATGTCGTAATATATGCACACATTTGAAAGCTTTTATTCAGCCGTGGAATTGTTCCGGTATGGAGAAAAGTTGACAGTTAATTCGGAGTGGTGAATAAAGATCTTGAACTTCCCTACTTTTAAAGTTATTAAAAAAAACCACTATTTTTTTTATTGACTCAATAATGCTTGATTCGGCAAAAAATTGTTATTGATTTACATTAATTGACGTGTAAAGTATATGATATAATTAAAGCGAACGTTAATGAGAGAACACGGACACCTACTTTATTGCAATTTATCTTTATACACACTACAATTTTATGAGCAGTGAATGTATTTATTATTAATTTTTAAACATGAAACCAATAAATGTACAAATTATATTATAATTATGTGTTCCAGTCACGCCTGTCGTGTATTAACACTTTCAGGGATGCATTTCGCCCATCAACATGATTATAAAATAAAACTTTTTTAAAACTGTGTTCGTGCAGATATGAAAGAGGCGAAAGAGATTTTCCAGGGGTGTGACAGTTGGAGGTCCATGGTATTTGCTTACTCCTCTGAGAAACGGGCGTGACGTATATATTATGTATGTGTATGCATGATTACTATCTAAATCTCATCATACTGTACGGTCACTTCATAGGATGTGAGTCCATCATAACCTCTTGAAGGGACAGCTATCTTTCGGTATGCAGGTTTGTACACAATGTGAGACTACACAGTAATCTATCTATATATGTATATAAAAATGAATTAATGTTGGTTAGTCTCGCTAAAACTCGTGAACGGCTGGACCGATTCGGCTAATTTTGCGAATTACACGTGGAAGTTCAGGAAAGGTTTAAAAGGTGTATTTCATCTAATACAAGGGGTACAAAAGCGACTTCCTATGGCAAAACAAATGTTTGCCGAGACAACTCGTAAGATAATATAAAATCCCTTTCGATCTCAAATCAGAAAACACGATTACGACGGCATAAACTATGAATGGGAAATATCAACCATACAATTCGCTACACTGTTGTTTAAAAAAAACCGTTTTTGAATACCATTACATAAATCAGAAGAATATTTACGGCTGATATGAGAATATTATAATTCTTTTCAGACCAGTGAGGCAAACTAAAAAAAAAAATCCAGCGAAGTTTGCTCCCGTTTTCTTGTTCATTATGGTTTTGCTAGGATTCTAATTACTCTATCGTAGCGGAAATATGCTAAAATACTTTTCTTCGATCTCATTATCATGTAACCCTCAGTAGTAGTTTACGGTTCGTAGAATCACGATTCTCGAGCAGTTGGAAGGAGAAATATGCCCAAAATAAATAAATAACAGGAATATGTACGGTTTATAATGGGTTTTATTAATTTAAATTAACGACCACTTCTAAAAGACTTTTTGACATAGAGTTTCACAATTTGTTATGAGAGAAAAAAATCGAAACATATTAACCATTATTTGTACGATTACCTCACTCCAGTATCTTTTTAACTCTTTTCTACATATGATGAATACATAATATGGAAAATAATGATGGTTAGGTAATTTCGTATTTTGCTAGTCGTCTGGAATTTTGACTTGCATTCAGAAGATCGTGGCTAAGAATTGAGATATAAGCATGCTATCCTGTACCTATTCTGGTAGTATATCCGTTTCTCGCCATTCAATAAAATGTACTTCCTTATGCGTGTAATTAGAATGATTAATAGAACTTAGTAAGTAGTTTACCTTCACTGCCATTTCTTTTGATTTTTAAAACAATAGAAAGCAATGACCAAATTTGATGTCTTTTTATTAAAAAATCCGGGTCCAGTCCTCCCATACTATTTTTCGATCCCGACTGCATCTATCGTCGGTTCACATCTGCAGATCTGACCGTTGCCCCTCGTCGCCTTATTACTTACTCACGGAGGGTGATTCACGGTGACAAAAGGGGCGATTCCGGCTTAAACGTGATTTCCTCTAGGTGTCTTCGTCGTAAATAATGTAAGGGATTTCCAATTGAATTTGCCACGTTACTTGTTCACACGTACGAGATAAGTCTGATAGTTGCACGAGTGAAAAAGCGTAGGAATAAGAGAGAAAGAAAGAAATAATATTTATTCACTCCGCACACGGCTTAAATAAAAGCATCAGCTGAAAATCAGCCTCGACGCTGATTTTCAGTCAGTGCCCGGGTGTGACGCACGAGCAGTCCATCAGACACAATTATACGATAGAAAATATAAATACGTACATATAATACACTAATATACTACATTGAATTGAGGCGTCTGTGGTCCATGAAGCGTCTGTGGTCCAGTTGGTCGGACACTTGACTTGTAACCTGGAGGTCCCGGGTTCGAGTCCGGCTACTGGACGTGTACCAATGGGACTCTTTTTCAGAGCCTATGTACGCAACGCAACGCTCGTACGGTGAAGGACAACATCGTGATGAAACCCGCACCCCACAAGGTGGGTGAACCCTATAACGGCGATGGGCTCACCCCCTGTCACGTTGGGTTAAATACGCTTGGTGAACCGTCGTGGGTACTTGCTTTAGCAAGTGCCTCTGCCCACCCCTCTTTGGGATTAAAGGCGTGAAGTGTATTTATTTTTTATTTATTTTATTTTTATACTACATTGATAGATGTCACGACCACTGAAGTCAATGTGCAGTAGTTGCTAAAAGAGTGCTGGATTGGGATGAGGAATTCTTCTGCCGTTCCAGAAGGAAACCTTTAAGCGCAAGCTTGATCCGACTTTCGGCCTTGAATAACAGGTACAAAGGCTTAATTCGTATTCTACAGGGTTGATCATGATTGTGCCCAGCAGTCCCGGGCATAAGAATAGGACTGAAAGGGCGTACTGAGGTTTTCCCTTGCCTGTCGTAAAAGGCGACTGAAAGGGCGTAGGGGTTGTGGCACGCGGGCGGGGACTTGCGCGCCATTCACGGCCCCTGAGTGGCGACGGCGGTAGCGTGGTGACCTTGTTACCGCTGTACGACATTGTGCGCTGGGGGTGCGTAGATCGCCCCCATTCCGGTGACGGTCCGCGAGGGCCTAGCGCGGCTGGGGCCACCCTTGGACGTAGTGGCTAAGGGTGTTCCGGGGGCCCCGGCAATAACGCGGGAGTGGTCACCGTGGGGTTTTAGTGGGTGCGAGTCCCACATAACCCCGCCGCTGTCCCCGTTAGCGGTGGGGTATCCATAACGGATTTCCCCACGATAAAAAAAAAAAAAGGGTTGATCTTGATTGCTCCTAGACATATATAAATATGACATACCAAAAAGGGAACTGAAGTTATTTTTGCATTTTTGCATACATAAATACATAAACTTACGCCAATAACAGTGGACAAAATCGTATGGCTCCTCAGTCACTTTTTTAAGGTCAAAGTTGGAGATAAGTTTGTAGTAATGTTTTCGATTATTGGCAGAGTATGTATTCGACTATACGCAAAAACGGCCGGGCTATTGACGGGGCAGGCTTTTTACGGGAATCTCCTGAATTTACAGCACGGAGAAACACGTTGTATTCTTGTGGTCCCCGTCACCAATTGAATGTGATGCACAAGAGCAGACAAGATAGTCCTTACAAAAGCAATACCTACAAACTTCGAAACTCATCCCCTTTTGCCCAAAATTGAATTCACGACTTTTTGACAAAAATCGGGTGACAGAGTTACTTGCCCTACGTTCATCAAGCGTATGAAAGCAAACGGGAATGATGATTCACCTTATAGTATACGGGCGTCATCACGATTATTTTCCTTCAATGTACCAGCGTTGCGGAGTCAATGTATCGCATAGTTAGAACAAAAAGAACCCAATACGAAACATGCCGATTTTGTAATTTAAGTTTTGTATCTTTTATGTTAAGGTTCAATTTCATAAAATGACACATTTTTGTGTCACTTTTGTTCTAACTGTGCTGTATGTCTCTAAAAGAAACCCATTACTACACGCCTAGTAAGCAAATTCCCTTGATCCCCATTAAAACCCCCTTACTATCAAATTAGTCGGGATTTTAGTGAAATAATACAAGTTATTTCTCAAAGATTTTTTTTATTTAAGATGCACAGATAATAAAAGGAATTGAATAGATATTTACAAGGAAATCGTTTAAAAAATGTACAGTGTCGCGTAAATCTAGCTTTATGGTCTATTTTACATTAAGTTTTATGACTAAAAAATGAGATAAAGAAAATTTGTAAAAAAACAAAGTAAAAACTGTAGGTAACTAACTAAGCAATACATTTAAAGTCAATAACGGCCATTTTCGAAAATTAAACATGAAAGTAACATTTTTTTAAAGTAACATTTTATAATGAAAGTAAGTAATGTTTTTCCTAAATGCCAAACAATTTACTTCAACTTCTCGAATTTCTACGTAAGTGCACAACATTTAACAGTGATTCATAAACTATGTCAAACACATCGCGAAAACTTGAATTGTTAATTAGAATCTGGTCATAAGGTAACAATTAAATACATAATACAATAAATATTAGACAAACACCAATATCAGGGTAAACGTAAATTTTCCTACAACACTTTTTACTAAAAAAATAATAATAATTTGTAACGACATTTATAAGCAGATTCGTCTCTATAAGGCTTGAGTTCATCTTCAAACGATCTATTTATGATTAAGGTATATGTCCCAGTGCTTAATATAGAACAGCTAGTTCTAGTTTTAGTTCAACTTCGTGTTTTCCATGACATTGTAAAATTACATTTATTTCCAAAGCACGAGGGTTTAGACCTTATCAAATTGTCCTCAAAAGCCGACACGCACTTTGATCGGCTTTTACGACACTTGTCATGTCTTTCTTAGGTCCGTATTCTGAAACAATAATCAGTACCTACCCAAGTTACGTCTGAGAATACTCCGTCTCCTTTACACAAACACGATTAGAAGGAGACGAACGATACTTCAGCAGAGATCTGTGCTTAAGGGAAGGTTCAGGATACGGTCCCTATAATGCCGTGCTCAGAGGGCGGCGGTTCCATGTACGTGAATATTGTATTACTCCGTCGATTTTGGCCTTAATACTCGTCGTTGGTTTATTTTAGTTTGAGGTAAACAACAATAAAAAAAACGTAAATAAGGAATTACTTGACAAAATAAGATACTCCTACCTACTTACAATACAATTTATACTAAACACTTATAGAGTAGTTTGATATGCTTGATATTCTTGAATTCCATCTGAATTACTGAAATAGTTTGTCCAAAAGAAGGTAATAATATTTATAAAAAGATACTATTATACAAGTATAAACTTAATATTTTATGAGAACTATATAAAGGTTTATCAATAAATAATAAAACGAATGTAGTAACTACCTGTTGACTGTTTACCAAGTGTCAAGAAGCAAGTATTTCAGTAACCCAGATCGAACTAATCCCGCCAGCGCGTCACGGAGTCAGAGTCAGTTGTCATTATAATGAATAGTGAAACACATCCGTAGCGTGTACAAATCGTTAACAGTTATTTTATCTTTGACAGACGCCAATATATACGCCAGCAGCGACTTCCGACTATAACATACATACATACACTTCACGCCTGTCTCCTAGAGGGGTAGGCAGAGACTACAGATCTCCATTTGTCACAGTCCTGACATACCTCTTTCGCTTCATCTACTTTCATACATCTTTTCATACATGACCTACAGCCAGAGATAAAATAACTGAACGGTCTGTATCTATCGGCGCAACTGCTGATAACACGTGTAGTTGACGCAAAGGTCGGCATACAATTTTAAGGAAACAATAGAAATCAGCCGCGTAGCTGCGGTTGACTGCATGCAGTCGTGCGCGCACATATAGGTACAGTTTCCAAAATACATTGACTAGTGAATACCTCTTCGCACGCGACTGGGGAATGACCTCGACGGACAATTTTGAATTTACCAAAAGATGGCGTACATTTTAGTAGTTAGTTATATTGAAAAATCTTAGTAATATATATATTTATTATTTCTCGGAACTATGTAATTTTCGTTGACTTGTTTTACTTTTTAGTAGGTACAACTCAAAAAAAAGGTGGGTATACATTTTTTTTTGTGTTTTAATTCGCTCTCGCAATTATTCCATCAACATGACTGCTAAGCAGTCCACATTACCGATTCACCCTCTTACGCTAAAAATACTTTTTTTAAATGTTTTATTTAGTTACTTACTAGGTATCACTCAGTCTTGGACGTTACTCTTACTTATTAAGAATTCCTAAAAACCCGCGTCGAATTTAACATTGACAATCACATAGGTACATCATTTTTTATTCCCATTTTGTTCGTTTTGTGCAAAATTTCGGAGCATTGTGATACGTAACAAACATAACCATTCATAATTATGTAATTATAATATATATTTACGCGTCGATCGGAAATAACAGCAAAACAACCACGTAATTACAGGATGTAAAATAATTAACAACAATTACATGTGAATGATACAGTGTAATTAGATCACGTAACTAACTATGAAGACATTCAAAGAGTTCAAAATTTTTAACACTACAAGTAAGCGAATTATTTTTTTTTTCGAGACACAGAAAACGAAAATCACGTCACTTATCGAATCACAACATTTATAAGAGAAAAGGGTTTAGAACAAACATACACAAACATGCATTTTACCACACTTAAAAATAAGCTAATTCTAAAATTTCTCGCTAATAAATGTATATACTTATAATAAAAAGTATAAACACGCTCGCACCACAAACAGTATACTAGTCTACGTCAAAAATATTGCTCGGATTTCCTTGGATGTGTTGCTTTGTTTTGTATTGTTTCTATATTTTATTTGCCATATTTTTAACTGCCACTTAGGATTAATAAATTTAAAAGTAAAAAGTGCTTAGTCCGTAAGAGATGTGAAAACCCCTGCAAGAGATAAACCCTTCTATATAATGATACCGGTCAAAATAGTCGGTCTTTTTGTCTTCATTACTTATATCAATTACATAATATGAGTTAAATTGGTTGAAGTAATTACTTCGAGATACTCTCATTGTTTTTAGTTTTGTTATAGTACTTTGGAAGAACACAATTGCTTACCATCGGCCGGGAGAGTTTGATTACAGTTTTGATTACTCTAGTAATCAAAAGTTTAGTGTAATCAAAACACTAAACAACAATAAGGTAGAGTTACTATATTGTGGCAATTAGAAAATTAACCTTTTTCAACCTTAGGGTGGTAGAGCAATACTCTTTGTCATGTACGACTTTACTCACAGCGAGGCAGCCCGTAGCGTCTTGTTGTCCCGCTCGGATAGGTACCGCATCATAGAGAGAGAGAGAGAGAGGGATGTACACTCTCCGACCAACTTTGTCATTATGCTTGGAATAAAAAGCAGAATACATCTTTGTAATTTTTTCCTCAATATTGTACTGTTGTATTTTTCTAGACAGTTTTCATTCCTCTTTAGTTTTTGTTTAATATTTGTTAAATGACAATTAGATTAATAAGCTGCGCTTCGGTATGTTTATATCAAGGTATATAGGCTTTTTGGGTTATAAAATTGTATACTTCAGTGGTTTCTTTCAATGATATTATAGGCAGTTTGATCTCAAATAATTTGGGTAAACAGATGAAAAACATTCAGCTTGCTTTTTTACCCCTATGCGTTACATAGCCAAAATTTTTATGCGGTGGTTTTAAGCGTGTATATTATTCTCAGCATTTTGCTATGTTATTACAACTTGATATTTGCAACAATAAAAACTTAATGGGTAGGTACAATTTCTCCAAATAATCTCGGTAAAATTTCTTATTATTATGTACAAGTGCTTTAAAGCATAATAAAAATATCAATAATAATTATACAAAACGATAACACCGACGTTTCAGTTGTTAAATAAAAATTATACTATATAATTTATTTTACGCTATTTGTATACATATACATTATATAATATCTTTAAAAACCTTACGAGCTACTGATATGTTTAGTTACGAGATATTTATCAACATTTCTGATATGTTTTTGATAATAATAATCACAACATTTTCAATGAACTTCTCATTCTATAAACGTTACAAGTTCTTCTCTTGGCTAAGGTGTTTTAATCTTCGGGCCACCCAAGGTCTTCGCCAATGAGGTCGTAGAACCTCTGGTTGTGCTGAACGAAAAACCTCCTGAGCTTGGTGACGACGGCCGGGTCCACTCGAGGGTGCTTCCGTCCCTTGGTCTCCCGGAGACACTTGTCCGTTGTATCGTTACGAAGGCAGTAGAAGCCTTTCGTCTCGTTGAAGTAGAAATTTCTTCGACCTGTTTGGGTTATTTGTACTTTTACTTCAACAAATATGGTAAAGCGAGTGACAGAAATCAGACTAATAGTTATGTACAACTTTGCATAATTTACTTTTACACACATGAACATAACTTGTAAAATACAGTATTCTAACTTAACCATTGGCCTGCTAATAACAAGAGTCATACAAAGATTTTGCTAATTAGTACTCATGTCAGTTTTTCCAATAATTATTTTGATAATTTGACCCTGGAAACCACTGCTTACCTACCCTATTATTTCAGCCCTGTCGATTTGGATTTTTTTTTATTTTGACAGTATTCTCAACTTAGTTTCCCACTGTAGGTCTAAGGTCTCCCCTTGTTTCCTCCATTTATCTCACACTTGGAATAAGAAAGCGCACCTTGGTTAAATCTTCAACAAGGTGGTCGTACGATCTGGCGGAGAAAAGCACAATACTGATCGTTGTGGCGTCTGGGGAGGCCTATGACCAGCAGTGGACGTTAGTTGTCGGACATGACGATTCACACTTACCGATTTTATGTTCCAAGCCAAGGAACCTCTCAATGCGGCGCAGTTGTGGCACTGGGTCTTCAATAAGCAGGTCCCCGTTCACCACCAGGATCTGTTCCCG
>SJJU01017628.1:0-10831 GCA_012932125.1 Conopomorpha cramerella
AGTCCCATTGGTACACGTCCAGTAGCCGGACTCGAACCCGGGACCTCCCGGTTACAAGTCAAGTATCCGACCAACTGGACCACAGACGCTTTTCCTGTATTATACAATGCACAAAATTAAATAAAGTTAATGGGTGTTTTATTTATCTATGTATGTAAGTGTAACAGTCTCGTACAGGGTATCCTAGTTTGGGGTCAGGTGACCGTGTGTAAAAATTTCCCGGTATAGTTATTTATTTAATGGGTACATGCGAGGTTTAGTGTACCGAGACATGTTTAACATAAACTTATACTATAATTTATATTCTTTGAGTTTTCAAAGAAAATCAAATAGCTAAAATGGAAATAAAATGATCGAAAAATAGATCAAATTTGTGTGTCACCCCTGGTTGGGCAACCAGGATAAACGCTAAGACCCTGAAGATTAAACTTCTCCAGACCTTTTTGAACATATCAAAACCTTGGCCTAGGTCAAGCACAGGCCTGCAACCCGGGCAAATATACATCATAATGGATGGAAATAAAACCTGTTTTGTCGTATTTTGCCCCAACATTGGAACCACGAAGGGAAACTGTTACTCAACCCTTAGTAGGTTATGGAAATATTCGTCCTGTATATTTTCTACATTATTTTTTTCGAGTAGAAATGTTGGGAAAAGCCGTGTCTGTGGGCATTTCTTAAAAATAAAACATTTATTATACCTACCTATTTTGCTAAATCGCCAAAGACATAAAATCAAGGATAATTTATTCCCAGTGTTTCCTTTACCAATTCCTTTCTGAAGGAAAATTGACACTTTTTTGTTTGAAAAGAAACTGATAAATTAATAAGTGGGAATAAACTAAAAGGAGCAGATAAATACTAATGTGGCTAAAAGCAGGTTTATTATGGCGTCCGAAATTCAATAAAAAAATTCGCTTACAGTGACGAAGACTACGGCGCGCTTTATCGCGCGTATTGGAAGAAAATAAGAAATGTGTCGCCGTTTATTCACCTCAGTGCGAGTTTGAAGATCGTCCCATTCTTTCTAGTCGTTTCGTTGTAGCTCTAAGATGGGCTGATCCTATTATATGCTAAGTAGGTATAAGCCCATAATTTCATCTGTAGGTACAGCTCAGGAATGACAGTAGGCGATAGGTCCCACTTTAAAATGGCTGGGTAATTCCCAGTTTGTTTTATAGAACAAATTTACCTCCCACATTTCCTAGAGACATAAAAGGACAAAGAAACGATTGTTCAATAACATCATGTTATACAGAACAAATGGGAATCATTCAAATGACTGTATTATCAATAGTTTCGTCTATAAAAATATTGACATGTAAAAAGGAAGACTATATAAACAAAACAACAACATCGATTTTTGGGAGTCATGATGTTGAAAAGTTCAAGCCAAAATTCACTTTTAGCTCTTCCGTCGCCTAATAATTAATGTCGATAATAAATCCTTTACAGGTAATATGTAGGCTTGTGTCCCACAACGTAACTTTACATACCTAGAAAAGGTCATCAGATGCAGTGCCCTCTATACCCAGCTGTTCTGTTGAGTAGTTCTGTCGGCAGAACTACTGGGACTTTTTTGCTACCATTATTTCTGTGATTTAAGACTATGCTTTGATCTCAGAAATGTTCTCGACTGTTGTTACGTAGTTCTGTCCATAGATAAGACCGTGAATGTAAATAATTTACAATTTATTTACTCTTTAAGGCTGTTTATTTTCTATGATATTTGTTGTTCAATGTACAAGCTTTGATACCCTGATGGTATTTTTAATATGTAAGGGTTTATATTATTACACACATCAAAAGTGTCTAGGGATCAAGTACATTTTAAAAGATTGCAATCAAGAATATATTTTACAAAAACTGAATTCATTCATAATTTATTCAAAATGTCGTGATAAGTCATATTGATACAGGCATGGGGAATTAGGTAGGAGACCAGTCCAGAAGATTAGATTAGATTTAAATAAATTAGATTTATTTAGAGCTAAAAATGTTCTTTATCCCTAGACACTTTTGGTGTGTGCATAACACATCGCTAATAAATCATGGAACACCTGTACGCACTTTGTTTAATTTAAAATAGTTGTAGTAACCTGTGAATAACGCAAAAATGGTATTTATCCGGCTCTGATCTACCGATTGTAGTCTTAAATTCATTATTATATCCACGGTTATTAATGTGGGCACATCGTTGTTCTCCATGTTTCATAGAAGTTTACTATTACCAACGCAGACATTTAACTCTTCATAGTTAAAAAATGTGTAGAACTAATGGGACTATACCTACATAGGGTGAGGGGTTCTCTAGCTATAGAACTACAGAAATGGGGAACTACTGGGACGTCCATTTGCTGTTAGTCTTGTGAAAAATCAACTTTGGACAAAAGGTTGTTAGTGTTACTTATAACTTATGATTATGACTAAGAAATGCCACACAATTTCTGATTTTTTCAACTTTGGTCAATATGACATGTACCTATCGAGACTTTACCACGAACGTCTCGTCCCAAACCACAAAGTGAAATAAAACAAACATATTATTTAATATCGAAAGCTACTTTATTGTGAAATTGAGCGTAAGAAAATAAGCTTAATCTATACATTTAAAACTACTTCGCTTACTGACATAATCAAATATTAAACATAAAACTTGTCATTTCGAATTACGTTTAAAATAATACTGAGTGAAAACATTAGTTAATATAGGAAAAATTGTGATTAGCGATTAAAAAATCAGTCTTCGAATACAAAATCATGAAATCAAATAAAATGGAATGAATAAGAAATGCGATTCATAATAAATACAGGAATACAATAAAAAAATATATCACTGTTATTTCGATTCAATTATAAGAAACTAAAATTATATACTTATTCACTAACTTGTATTTAAAATGAGATTGCTAATAATGCTGTATTATTTTTTGCATACCACCAATTTACTGGTTCATAATTGAAAACGAATTTAGAATTTTTGTAGTGCAATTTTCGTCGTCATGTAAGCTGAGTTGGTCGAATCACATAAAGCTCTCTCTATCATCTTGTATTGCTGAGAGCGGGAGAGCTAGATGTGAACACGGTCTGAACTGGAGGTACACACGTACCTTCAGTGTGTTAGTATCGCTCTCTCTATCATATCGCATCGCTGAGAGCGGGAGAGCTAGATGAGGGTACTAAACTCAGCTGGTGATATCAGATATCAGATGACACTTCCCGTGTCACTAAAACACCAATAAGGTAGAGTTGTTATATTAAGAAAAGTAAAACATCAACCGTAATGTCTAATTACATTCATATGAATTTCAACCTTAGGGTGGTACAACTGATTCTTGGCAGACTGTGTGCGTTTACATAACTACGATAATTGCACTTGAGAATGGGTGTTCTAATGTTTCGTATGGTTTTACTAGAGAGCACAGTTTACAACACTTGATATACCCGATTTGATTGGGTGTGTTCCCATTTTGTTATATACAACAAGTTTCTCTGTCCCACATTTCCTAGAGAAAGAGAAGGACGAACAAACGAATGTCGTTCAATAGCATCATGTTTTATAGAACAAATGGGAATAACCCATTAGATTGAATCTCGAGCGAGAATCCTTCAACGGTAATTAGATATATTTTTTAATGAAACGCGCACAGACATTATAACTCAATGTTGTTCACCGGGTATATAGGCGAATATTATGTTCGCGCCTATACGTATAACCGGTGAACAATATTGAATAATAAGACAGTGCTAAGACGCCATTAACAGTACCTTTCTGTAGGAAAAAAATAGATATTGTCCCTGCAGTAAGGTTATTTTGGCATGTGAATAATATAAAACCTATTTCGTGATGTTAACATGAAAATGGACCTTCTTTTCTACAAATGAAGGTTTTATTCGACGTCGAACTAAAGGAACGGAACTTCTGAGACTAAAGGTAGTACATTTATTAAGTAATGATGAAGTTGTTACAAGGCGAGTTAGTAAAAAAGGGCATGTAAATGTGGATGCAGTTCAACTAAGTCAGTCTTAGCTAAGATATGAAATGATCTATTAAAAAAAATAACAAATCATTGACTCTGATTTGGAACTGTCATTTGGTCAAAAACAGAAATTAAAAGAAAACCTGTTCCTTCAATTTGACATCATCGGAACGACACCTTTTTCATTTGTACATTCTGGTGCTGTCAAAAGGAAGTAACTGATTTTTCATTAACAAATTGCTACATTTCGATTAAAATGATAAACAATGCCTACATGAAAAATAATGCAAGTTTAGTTATATTTGATCAGAGCCTTTACGTTAGGTAATTAATTACTTTAAAATGATTCAATTCGGTTATAATTTGGTTTAACTTATCCAAATGAAGGACTTGAAAAATCTGTTATTTGAATAACTCAAAATTGTAGAAAACGTTGCATACAATGCGACAATATCCATACCAAAGAAAAACGTATATACTCAGTTCTAACGGCTTATTAAAATAAGACAACTTAAAGATAAGCATTACTTAGAAACTTACTACATAAATGTGTAAATATAGTAATTTAGTCTTGCGTTCCATACAACATGGTTTATTTTAGACAAAATGTTTTAAATAAGATTAATTTTCTATTTTCGTGACTTATTTATCGGGTTGGATATTAGATGCCATTTTGGTAAAAAATCATAAAAAAAATATTGGAGCAGTCCAATGATGACACTTCTGTCATAACTTCGTCGCACATGGAAGAACTTTTTTACTGAAAAAACATGAGTTTGTGACAATTTTCACAATTTTTTACACGAAGCAAGTGTTTTTATAGTGACAAGTTATAAAGTATTTGAAGATTTTCTTTCCTGATTTTTGACAGAACACAAAAAAGGGGGTCTTATCCGATCCTTAACATGTTTATTTCTACAACAAATTTTGTGTACGTTTATTTGTATACACATACTAAAATTTCTTGTAGAAATAAAGATATTAAGGGAGGTATATTACTCTATTTTCCATACAAAAATGGTATGTAGATATCAACAATTACTACTACACCGTTTTCATGAAAAAGTTAGATCACTGACTAATTGACGTATAGCAACTTTCGACTGCTTTCTCCGTGTTTTTCGAACATTAGACAAGCTTTTGCGACCCTTCAGTAGCACTGCACTAGGGCTGTTTTCTTTACTTTATGAAATGGCAAGATTTTTATTATTTGTATACATATAAAACACAAACAAATTTGACAGCAATTTTGTCAAAATAGACCATGTGGTATGATTGTGTATATTTTAAAATAATAGTTATCAAATATTATATCAATGCACTAAACATAAACGATACAACTAAACAACCTTGAAGCACAAACCTCCTTTATTTATTGTCCAGTACCTAACTTGGCTCTGTTCTAGCTCACGCAATGACGGGCCCGTTAGTGTAGTGGTCAGCATGTCTGCCTCTATTCCGCAGGGCCGAGGGTTCGATTCCCACCGGTGACAGGTACTTAGCTTTTAAGTACTTGTTGGATGTTGGGTGTTTTATTACAACTATATTTCGTTGTCTGATTTTATTAGCACAATGTGCTTTAGCTACTTAAAATAGGATGAAGGCAATGTGTGTGTTTTTGTCAAATATTTATTATTTATTGTATTGAAAGGTGATACATTTTTTGTTTTAAATTACTATTGAATGATAGTTGAAAAGATGGACAGGGCAGTTTTATGGCAGTTATTCTTCCTACAACATAGTCCCTTTCCGAACTGATACACCTTTTGATAGTTTTAGTATTGTTGTAATATCGAAAAATGAGGCTACCTTGGGATGCGAAATTTTAATTCAAAATAAGTTCATATGATAAAGTTAATTTCATGACTGTTAAATTATAGATTCAAAAATAAACTTAACCCATTAGCACCCACTTTACTCGGAGACTGACAAATTATTTTAAACTCAATACTTGGTAATAAAAGTCAAAATCAATTAAAGAGTAAGTATTCTTCTGGGCGTTAATGAGTTAACTGAAGTGTCCCGAAAGTGAGTATTCCAAATTTTCATTGATCAATCAATTTTGCAATCAATCAATCAATCTGTCAAAACCAAAATTCTGATGTACATATTCCCAATATATGAATGTAGACGAAGCGAAAGGGGTATGTCAGGACCGTGATAAATTCAGATGCTGTAATCTCTGCCCTCCCCTCTGGGAGACAGGCGTGAGGCGTGTGCAAGAACAGAGCCACAGTTACTTACATTGGTGTTTTCGTAAACGTTATTTCTCTCTCTTTCTTTCATTTTAAAGCGCTAACTAACTGCTGCCTAACATACTTATTGTTAATAACTAAACCCTATATAGTTAACAATTAAATCTACAATTAACGTGCATTAACCTTTGTGCTACATTACGAGAATATAATGGTAGTTTCATTGAAATACACGGCTTTTATACAGGGTGTTTAATTGTTCTCAGCTTTTGAACTAATTTTAGTAGTTACGTAGTTAGTTGCTTCCGTTGAAGTATAATATTAGGAATTTTGCAAACAAATGAAACATTTGTACAGTAACTGTATCGCGACTGAACTACTATTGTAACAACCTGAGTACATTTCATCCAGTGTCAATGCCCCCGGAGAGAAAAAAAAAAGACAAAATTTGACTTGTGCCAAAATGACATTTTCTACTCCCTTGTACAGTTTGAAGGTCTTCAAGTCACTGGGGTGAATAAGTACCTACTGAACAAGTGTGCTCCATCGTAGACCACATACATCGCTGCTTAACATCAGGCAGGATGGTGGTTCAAACGCTTGTTCATAGTGATTAAAAAAAAATCCCTCTGTATAAATCGAAAATGCCTAACGGGTTATCCCGTTAGCCATTTTCGATTTATGTATCTGTCTGTGAAACACCCTGTATATAAAGTCGTGTATTTAAACGAAATCTCGTTGCGTGATGTTTACATTATATATATATATAACCTTTCGTGAAAAGATTCGTCGTATGGAGACGCCACAGAAGAGAACGTGTAAAACATAGCATGTATAGGTTTTTCTTTATATACAAAATGTATATAAGTAAATAAAATATATATACTCAAAAAAGAGTATGTGACGTCACAGCAATGTGACGAAAGATCGTTTTCTATTCGTGTTATCAAGGCACTTGTTTAACACTAAACTTATAATTATACAATAAAAAAATAAAATTAATAATTATTACACCGATTCTAAGAAATCACATACGCCGATAGATAGGATGATTCCCATTTTTTCTATTTGATAAGTTTTTGTGTCCCACTTTTCCTAGAGAAGGAAAAGGACGGACAAACTACAGTTCAATAACGCTGTGGTTTATAGAACAAATGGGAATTAACCCCATCGACCTTAAAATCACTGAGACTCTTCTGTACCCGTGATTTCTAATGTCATTATTTTTTAAATTCAGTTCGCAACAATACAAATCCAACGGTTGACAAAACCTGGATTGTCACATTGACAATGACAGTAATGACAAAGAGCGAGACACATGATTGGCCAGTTTTTGTGACAGTTAATTAGATATTCGAATATAGATGGAGTGGAGAATGGATGTGGCTAAACCGATGATTGGGCTTATTAGTCATTGGTGATCAGCTTACCAGCTGTCATTCACTGACGTCACGGTAAGCGTTATGCTTCAACTAGGGTATGTATTGACAGAACAGTTTGGCTGTCACGCTGTGTCTAGTGATTATATGGTCGATGTATACATACACACCTCTCTTTTCGAGATGCTATCGCTTTATGGAATATTGTATTTTATTATTATTATTATAAAATCATTATTATGTTTTGTGGGAATCAAAAATGGTTTCACTGCGAAGTAATTCAGTGTTAAGATGGAAAAAATACAGTTTTAAAGTGTTGGTTATTTTGTGATTTAATCAATAAGTGCATATAGGCTTGGATATGTGATTAAAATATTATTAAATATTTAAGTTATTAAACTGAAACGTTTTGCAATGAAACCACTTTGTCACAAAAATACTATTTTGTAAGAATTTAAAAATTAACACCCAATGCCTTAGAAATTATAAAAAAAATAATGTATCTAATTAGCCAGTATTGATCATAATATCAAACAATCTTCAATATAAGACATAAAAATACCTTAATATATAGGATAAATCTAAACGAATATCACTATTATTCAAATGCGTGCCAAAATGTTCTTGTACCAAACCTGTAAAAATCTTCTGTTAAAAACGACTTGCAGACACAATAAGATTGACGTCAACTTCAATCAATCCATCAGTGCCGTGCGTAAACAACGAAGATTAAGAATGTCATTATTTAACAGTAGGAGAATACAGGCTGTAGTGGATTTATAAAAAAAAATACAATATATTGACGATACGTGAATTGAAATGTCAAATTTGACATTGAGATCAATCAATCAATGAATCGAACACTTCAAAAATCAGTTCCTAATTCCGACACGCATTTTTTTTTCCAACCACCCCTACTTTTGACATTGGGTGTCATTTTTGACGTGATTTAGCTAGTGCTGTACCACAGAACATGAAAAAAAACCGATTAATCGAATCGACAACCAAATTAGGAGAATTACTCACGAAAGAAGCCGTCAATCCCTAACCCTGGTACGAATGTTTGCTTATTTTACATCACTACAGAGTTGCCCTAAACGTTTAAATGCTTTGTATGAAGAATTTAGTTTCAATTAACGCCCGATAGGTTCGCTAGGGTCGATGTCACGTGACGTCCCAATACAAAGAAATGGACGTTTGCGACAACTATGTAGCAAAGTAAGCATAAACTATTCTGCCGGTGCATTTTTAATGTTGTCGTGTGAAAGAGAGACAGCGATATAAAACTCATCTAGCGCTATCCCTCTCGCACGACGGCCTCTGATCATCGATCTGACGGTATATTTTTTCGTGGTCTGGATGCTATAAGGTGCTACTTTATTATAAGCGAATACTTTAAGGACTTCTTCCATTCATAAGGGCAAAATTCTACAGCGAGGTTAAATTATTATTTTCTCTTCCGTAAGTTTACCCTATATATGTAAAAGTAAAAGGAACTTGCATAAATTGGGGCAATTTGTATAGAGGAGCTATTTTTTTATCTTTCCGTACATTGATACTACAATAAAAGTTGTTCATTGTCACAAGTAGAAACAGCCCTTACAATAATCTAATAAGGGCTATGTCCAGCAGTGGACAAGTATGGGCTGATGATGATGATGGACCGGCTACGAAATGTCACTAAAGCTCTAAAGTAGCACCTTATATACAGTGTTTAACTTACACGAGTGTAAAGTTGTTCAATTTGTACATGATGCCGTCGTCGAAGGTGTGGAAGATGGTGTAGTTGCGCGACTGTAGCTCTACTGTGGTCGCGTTCAGCGCTTGAGCGTCCGTCGACCGGAACTCTATCAGCTGTGGAACATACATTACATTACATTAATAAATACATCATAGCTACTGAAAGAATACTACGAGACTTTTGAATAAACATATATATATATATAAAAATGAATTGCTGTTCGTTAGTCTCGCTAAAACTCGAGATCGGCTAGATCGATTTGGCTTATTTTGGTCTTGAATTTTTCGCGTAAGTCCAGGGAAGGTGGTTTAAAAGGTGTATTTCATCCAATAAACGAGGTACAAAGGCGACTTCCTATGGCAAAACAAATGTTTGCCGAGACAGCTAGTAAACAGATAAATATATTTAATTTTATATTTGTTTTACAAAGTTAGTACGTCACGGTGCTAGCGCTTATACACGGACAAGAGAGATAGATAGATTCATAGCAACTAATAGCAAAGTGTGTATTGCTATGAGAGACTGCGCAGGCGCTTGTGTTCTATATTCCAACACCCTCTTCTGAACGCAAACCCAATGCGATTGTACAGGCTTGATGCTTCGGTCGCGGCAATCCCTTCGTGAACATGTCAGCCAACATGTCTTGTGTGCTCTTGTAGCGTACGGAGATTGTGATTGTTCTATATTCCAAAAGGAACGTTGACTTGTAACCGAGAGGTCGCGGGTTCGAGTCCGGCTACAGGACGTGCACCAATGGGACTCTTTTTCACAGCCTATGTACGCAACGCAACGCAACGCTTGTACGGTGAAGGGCAATATGGAGATGAAACCCTATTTTAATCAATGCCTATTTAGATTTGTTTATTTGTCTTACTTAGTTGAGCTATAATAAGTCCCTACGCTACTTAATTTCCTTGAAAATATTTTTAATGTGCCTGGCATAGGCTTGTCTTGTACTATCGGCTTACCCCCTAGCTTCGCCACTAATAGGTACTAATATGATACGTAGTTAGCAGCATTGTCGCCATGGGTAAAAGCTGTTCACTGACACGAGCCCAACAACGTTTCTAAGACCATTGCTGCGGGGTCCTTTCACACGCAGTATTTGCGCAAAAATGGCCCGGCTATACTTAATTACAATTACACGTAGTTACACAGAAAGGACTCCACAAAAAGTTACTTCGGGGATATTGAGCTTGTAAAGTTGGATGCGCTATTGATCCGCCATACATGTGGATTGAGTCAGGATACATAAAAAATAGATTGTAGTGATTTTTTCTGTGAAGTTTTGGGCATATGGAGAGAATGGATGAAAATCGATTAACGAAAGAGATTTATGTGGGTGATGTAATGCGCCGGGTGAGTAGAGGTCGCCCCAGAAGGACATATGTTGATCAGATTGGTGATGTGCTGGCCGAAGGTGGCGTGAAAAGTACTCGAAACCGAAGGTCATGTATGAAAAGATGTATGAATGTAGATGAAGCGAAAGGGGTATGTCAGGACCGTGACAAATGGAGATCTGTGTCTCTGCCTACC
>SJJU01017630.1:0-10807 GCA_012932125.1 Conopomorpha cramerella
CAGTTGCATGCGTCGTGGTCACGAGTGGAAGGTAAGCTCGAGCTTGTCTTTGGTTATATTCGCGCCTATATACCCGGTGAACAATATTTTTGATGTAATGTTTGCGGATAGATTTGTACTGCTCACGAAGAAAGGATGTGTCTGGTTTGACAGAAGACAGTAACTTTAATTTTGTGTGGGATCTATCTTCTATCGCTTCCCACAGTTCCTGCGACATCCAGCTCTCCATTTTCGTGTTGTGGTAACCGAGCACCTCTTCACCAACCTTTGTGTAGGATGAGCGTATGCGGGCCCAAGTTTCTTCCAATTGCTCGTCCTCGAGTTCCTCCAGAAGTTCGTACTGATTCCGAAGCGATATGCAGAATTTCTCGCGGGTATAATTACCAGAGATAAAAAATATATTCGAATGTTTCGTGCAAAGTCAATCAGCTGATTATACATTTTATCTGAGGGGGTAGTTTTGTTTTGTGTGAGGCCATTGACCCGAAAAAAATCCGCCCTGTAGGATGTGTAGGCCTTCAGATTCCTCCATATTATATTGTATAACATTTATACATGTATTTATTTTTAAAATGTATACTTATACGTTCCAGGCATTACATCTGAAATCCAAAATGATTCAGCAATTCAAGCCAGCAGCCAGCAAATTGAGATTATACATCCACCCGTGACTACCCCCATCAGTTTATTGGTACAATCCCTCGTGCAGCAGCTCTGCTCCCTTCTCGAGAATGACCCGAAGAGAGCTGACCAACTTTACAAGACCATATGTGAAAAACTTCACAGCATGAACCTTCTGGACAATTCCTATGCCATGGGCGAGTTTGAAGTTATGAGAAGTCAGTATCAGAGAGCTTTGTATCAATTAGTCGCTGTGGCTAACGGGTCAGAACTACCCATACAGCTTCCAGTCACATGGCCGATAGTGAAACCTTCCGGATTGGAATGGTCTCGGTATCACAGAGAATTCGAGGAGCTGTACTTCATAGCTGGCGGTGGATTCGGCAGCGTCTTTAAAGCTAAACATAGACTGGACGGTGTTGAGTATGCTGTGAAAAAAGTCTTCATAAAATCCTCCGACGTCGATTCCATAATGTCACATCTATCTGAAGTGAAAACAATAGCTAGTCTTAACCATCCAAATATTGTGAGCTACAAAGCTGCTTGGCTGGAGCCAATGATAGAATCCACGCTAACTAAAAAGAAGAACAAATTCAAAATGGACTTGGACAGCGACGATTTTACAGACATCAATACCAACATGTCTGCAGCGTACCCCGATATTATTAAGACTTTCAAAACTTACAACTCCAAGGAACTGACTAAAGAGAAAAGCCATTCGGATTTTATCGTGTCATTCAAGAATTCAAGTCAAGACGACAGCGACTCTAGTATAATATTTGAAGACTCCAACTCAGAGGATGAAACGTCACCTTCATGCGAGAACGCACTGTGCAAATGGTTCGAGCACAGAGACTACGAGAACTGCTCCAGAGTGAACCTCAAATGGGCGACTTTGTACATACAAATGTCGTTCTGTCAGCAGACGTGAAACAGTGGCTCGACGAGAGGAACAACCAATTGGAGCTGTCCCGTAAAAGTTCAACAGATTTAGGTCTTCAGCACAGTGAGTCCATTGATCTAGCGACATTGCCCGTCGACCCCAAATACCCATCGTCGTGGTCGCACGTGGATGTGGTTGTGGACATGTTCAGTGCTCTAGTGCGGGGTTTGCAGTATATACACTCGCGGGGTGTGGTGCACCACGATGTGAAGCCGAGCAATGTTTTTGTGGGCTCTGGGGTGCAGCTGGGGGACTTCGGGCTGGCGTGCCCGCTGTCGCGGCCGCACCGCCGCCTCGCCGCCGGCACGCCGCTCTACGCCGCGCCGGAACAACTCGCCGGGGAGTGCGACCCCAAGGTACGTACAGGTTTTGATATCTATTATATAAAAATCAAAGCCACTTTTCGTTGTCATGTCATAACTCCGGAAGTCAGCTTTGTTGTGCTTATTAATGACAGCAGATGGTTCTTATGAAAGAAAAAATGACATCCACTGCTGGGCACAGGCCACCCTAGATGTTCATATTAATTGTTAAGACCGGAGTCGAGTCCACTAGTCTATTATACATATAAAAATCAAAGCCACTTTTCGTTGTCATTCCATAACACCGGAACGGGTGGATCGATTTCGCTAATTCTTTCTTTGTTGTGCTTTGTAATGACAGCAGAAGGTTCTTATATAAAAAAAAAGACATCCACTGCTGGGCACAGGCCACCTATTATTATTTTCATAGTTAAGACAGGACAACGTCTGTCGAGTCCACTAGTTTATTTATAGAGATGCTAGTTTATTTATAGGCGCCTGTGACACTTGACCCATATGCACCAATGAAAGTGATGCAATCTGTCAAATGAACTTGTAGTGACAATGGACTAACCAATCAGGCTGTTTTGCGTCAAGCGAAACTAGCGCCATCAATTTATGAGTTTTATACCCTTCACGACTTTCAATCCCTTAGCGGGGTAGGCAGAGTCACTTGCTAAAGCAAATGCCCACGGCTCACTAAGCGTATTTAACCCAACGTGACTGGGGGTGAGCCCATCGCCGTTATAGGGTTCACACTCCTTATGGTGTGCGGGTTTCATCACGATGTTGTCCATCACCGTACGAGCGTTGCATTGCGTATATAGGCTCTGAAAAAGATATCCCATTGGTACACGTCCATTAGCCAGACTCGAACCCGCGTCCTCCCGGTTACAAGTCAAGTATCCGACCAACTGGACCACATACGCTGAGTTCTAAGCGAGTTCTTTGCCATTTCCAGAGCGACATGTACAGCCTGGGCGTCGTCCTCTTAGAGATGGTGCTGCCCTTCGGCACGGACATGGAGCGGGTCAAGACGTTGTCGGACCTGCGCAAGGGTCACATCCCCGCCCAGCTCACCGCCAGCCACCCTAAAATAGCCCACATAATCGGCAAGCTGGTCCAGCGGCGGCCGTCCAGGAGACTGGACTGTCATCAGCTGCTGGAAGAGCTCCGGGGGCTTCGTGAAGACCAGGCGGAGACGGTGCGTGCCTTGAGAGAGGAGCTCGCTGCTAAAGACGATGAGATAGCGAGGCTCAAGATGATGCTTGCTAAAATGAACAATGGAAGTTGAGGTTGTGAAATTTGTGTTTTGTTTCTTAAAATGTGTATGTTGTATTTCAGTGGCGTGCATTGACTTTTACGACAAGGTAGGCAATAATCCCAAGGATTGACTCCTATGTATAGGTAACTTGTCTTTACGAAATATACCTAGGTACCTCTACCTTTCTACTCACAAAAAAAAACAACAGTACTTCGTTAGTCTATGTCGTGAGTACAACAAAAATTGATCTAGCAACAACTCTATTATTAGGTCGAGTAGCCAAAATACTAAGTAAGGTAGGCAGTGTCTTTTTGCCTGTATGGTGTGCACGCCACTGTTATATTGGTTATTTCACTGATGGGAAATTTTCTTTGACGTTTTTCTGACAGGTTTTCGGGCGATGACAGTTCTGTCATTACTGTCAAACCTTGTTTGGAAAGTATGACAGTAATGACACTTCTCCGCTCGCAAAATCTGTCAGAAAAACGTCAAAGAACATTCCCCATTCGCCGCGTGTCTTGTACTACAGCGGTAGAGCCAATGCGGTAGGAGATTAAAGAACCGATGTCAGTACTTATAAAACACTCCCACACCTTTTGGGAAAAGACACCATACGTGTGATTTTTCAACGTTTCGCAGAAGTTATACTCGTAGTATGACTATTTCATCACCTTTTAACCGCCAATATGTGACAGGGGAGACAGGTGATTTTGAAATCTATGGTATACAGAATAGAATACAAAACTATAAAACAATGTTCAACATCTGGCGGTCAAAACGTTAATGAAACGCTCACGTAGATTACATTCGGTATACCCGGTTAAAATATTTGAATTCTCGTATTAATTCTATATCGATGGCTTCCAGCCAATAAGGTCTAAGCGACATTTAAGAAATTTTACAAGAGAGTGGCTTAAAGTTTAAATAAAGCAATGTTTTGGGAGAAAAACACGTAATCTCTACCGCGTAAGCGACATCAAACTACGTCAACCTAGACAAATCGATGCAGAAAAAAAAGGCGATCCAAACTGTATACTCAACTCATTTTGGACAAAAATGTCGCTTAGGCTTTTTTGGCTGGAAACCATCGATATATATAAATTTAAAAAAATGTCTCATTAAAATCTCTGAAGATGAAAAATGTTGCTTCAATTTGAAATCTGTATTCTAAGTATTCATTTCAGACATGATGGAAATCCGTTTCGTTTGTATAAACAACACTAACCATTAATATCGGATTGACAATAATATTGGACGTATTGATGTATGTTTGGCCCTACTGCTGTAGTACGATAATATCATGTGCGTACAGTGAAGACCGGGTGTTCCTAGTCCATCACAATTAGTATTAATTTATTTTATATAACACTTGCATACGGTGTGTACTGTCTCCATATTTCACATTCAAAGAATAAGGTAAATATCTCTGTGCTCGACAAAAATAGTTGAAATCATGCCCTCGTATTTTTTTTTTCGTAAATAAATGTAATTTTTCAATAACGTTAATTCATGTAAAATGATATTTGACAAAACAAAACTAGACTTGCAATTCAAGGACTCTGTGACGGGATGCGATGAGATGAAAATGGCGTTCTTTATTTCTCATTTTCAAAATTAATTTTTCGCTGCAATTATTTTGTTAATGTGTGGTGTTGATATAGTGTAATAATGTGCCGGTGATGAAAAATAATGTACTGAGAGTGTGAAGTAAAGGAGAGGACACCTATTTGATTAACTTGTTATACCCGTGTAATGTTACACGCAGCATTAAAATGTGAAATTTGACACGACTTTGACGATTGACGACTATTTTTACCACGTTGCTTATCCACATTCGACACTGGCAAAAATTATTGGCACAAGCTAATAGTTTGCCATTTAAAAAAAAGACTTATTGCAATGGGGAATTTTCAAACTCCAAAAGTTTCATGTTTAGATGTCGCTAGTAGATATCCAGGAGGACTTCTGTCAGTTATATTTTAGCGCATTTTTTATTATTTGAGTGAATTCAGACACCTTCAATACGGACTGCTTGTTAGCAATTTCGTTGACATTTGTCCCTATAATACAACTAGCGCCATCTGTTATAACTAAAAGAAACGGGGGCCCTGGAAATTCCCCATTCAATACTGACGATTAGAATAAAACGAGATAAAAGAATCAATAACATGTAGGAGTGAAAGCGTGTCAATTAAACATTGGCCAGTGTACTGTTTCAAAGAGTTTTAATATAGTTGCATAATCTTTGTCCTGAAGTATTAGGAAGTATTTTTCAATGCAAGTATTTTTTTACTTTTCTTCAGTAGTATTGGGTAATGGGGATCAGGGCCCCTGTTTCTCTTAGTTATGACAGATGGCGCTAGTTGTATTAGGGGGACAAATTTCAACGAAATTACTAACTTCAAGCAGTCCGTATTGAAGGCGAGAGTAAATTTTTTTACTGTTTGTGTACATGTTACAAAAGTGTCTGAAGTCTAAATAACTCACCCAAATAATAAAAAACGCACTAAAATATAACTAACAGAAGTCCCCCTGGATATCTACTAGCGGAGGCTAGAGGTCTAGATAAGAAACTTTTGGAGTTTGAAAATTCCCCATTCCCATTTGTTCTATAGATAAGGTGTTATTGAACAACAGTATTTTGTTCGTCCTTTTCCTTCTCTAGGAAAAGTGACATACCCATTGTATTCATAAACAAAAATGTTTGTATCAAATCCATTATTGTGATTGATCCTTTTATGCTGTTGTCTATTCATTGTATGTGAAAGATGAATCTGTAATCTTGATTTATTTCAAATTCCGTATAAAAGTATATAAATATCAAAATTATTGATCCGTTTCTGAGGAAATTGGGGTATAAACTACTCTTGAGATTCTAGCTAATTATATTAATACCTTTTTGATATTTTGTTACCTACAATATATTAGTTCCAAATTAGTTGACATTTGGTTGACTACTTACTAGACCTGCTATATACTTTGACAGTAATGACAGTTCTCCGCCCGAAAATCTGTCAGAAAAACGTCAAAGAAAATTCCCCATTTATTGGAAAGTAATCATGAATTATAAATTATAGTAATCATAAATTTGTACTTAAATGAGGAATTTTCTGTGACATTTTTCTGATATATTTCCGGGCGGAGAAATGTCATTACTGTCAAACTTTGTTTGAAACGTATGACAGTAATGACAGCCCGAAAATCTGTCACAAAAATGTCACAGCAAATTCCCCATTGATAACATTGCCTAATGGAATGTGTGACAATGATAATAATAATAAATGAAATTACAATTTTTAATATGTTATTTAATTTATTTATTTACAAAAACAAAATGCGCATAAATTATATCCTAACCTAATCGTATTTACAGAGAAGAAAAAAAATAACCTTAAAAATATTTTTCGATAAGGATTGTTATTGAATCGTCCAGCCTAAGAGGGTTGGTGACGTCGAAGTTTGGAAGCTTCACTGAAGCCATACTGGCGAGCTTAGACCAGACATAACTAGATTTGCAATACAATACTGACGTTTAGGAAGAAACGAGACAGGATGAGAAACATACAGGAGTGAAAGAGTACGGAATAATGTTGCATAGCTGGTATACTTCCATTTCGTAACTGGCTATCACGGGAAAGAATAGACAAGTCTTCGTAGCTAACTACACTCATCAAAAGTGTCTAGGGATCAAGACCATTTTTAGCCTTAAAAAAAATCTAATTTATTTAAATCAAATTTCTGGATTGGTCTCCTACCTAATTCCCCATGCCTATATCAATGACTTATCACCACATTTTGAATATATTATGAATGAATTCAGTTTTTGTAAATCTTCTAAAATGTACTTGATCCTTAGACACTTTTCATGTGTGTAATTTGTAGACAGCTTCGAAATGCGGTGTTTCTTCTCATACCGAAGCCAGCTGTTACCAATTTTAGCTTCGAAAAGGAACTAAGGGAGCAGGGCAGTTTTGTATCCAACCAAACTGTCACGTTGTTTTCGAGACTGGGTTGCCAGAGAAGGGAGATTGAGACTGGGTTGCCAGAGAAGGGAGCCTGAATGAAGGGAGATTGACACTGGGTTGCCAGAGTAGGGAGCCTGACTGAAGGGAGATTGAGACTGGGTTGCCAGAGAAGGGATCCTGACTGAAGGTAGATTGAGACTAGGTTGCCAGAGAAGGGATCCTGAATGAAGGGAGATGGAGACTGGGTTGTCAGAGAAGGGAGCCTGATTGAAGGGAGATTGGTACTGGGTTGCCAGAGAAGGGAGTCTGACTGAAGGTAGATTGAGACTGAAGTTGCCATGCTCTTTGCAAGTCTAGTTATGTTCGGTCTGAGCTAGCGAGAGAGGTTGTTGGACACATGTGTGGTCACGTGGCCCGCCCTACAGCAAGTTGTCCACGGCGTGGATGACGCCGTTGGTCGCTGGGATGTTGTGCGTGATCACCTGCGCGTTGTTCACTTTGATGCGACCTGAAATATTAAATAAAACGGATAATGAAATGGAAAATAAGTTTTACAATAATGGGGTTCTTTAATAGTCCCGTTGACTGTATAGACATCCATTTATTTTTGCTAAAAAACATACAAACAACAATTTAGTACAATGGATTACACATACAATACATGTTAAATGCAGCATTCCTATCTATCGTTCCTGTGTCTGTCAGCAAAAAAGAGACGCCGACTCAGCATATTGCCACGGTTGCCCGTGACGCTGGTATTCTGCCAGCACTCAGATGATGTATTTCCAATAAAAGGCAATAGGGATATCCAAGGTTTAAGGGTATGAATGTATGTTGCTTACAGCCACGAAAAGCAGTTAAGTAGATATTGTTATTTGACGGTACAAAACTGGACGCTCATTATCTTAGTATATTTTTTTAAGGAAACGCGCACTGACATGATATTAAATGGTTAAAACGGGTATTATAGCGCCAAGATTAACCAAAGATAAGCATTCAGATTACCTTCGTAGCTCGCGACCACGACACATATTGTAACTGTGTCGAAACGTCGGGCAAACAACGAAGGTGAGCTGATTGCTTGTCTTTGGTTAATCTTGGCGCTATAATACCCGTTTTAAACATTTACCCCCTTACCAATAAACACGTTGTGTCTTATACAACGGTTATTACAGGTCTTCTTGGACTGGTTATTCCGTATTTCACATACAACTGACAAGTTAAGTTGAGCTTTGTGTATCTTGGAAATAGCAATTCCGTCATTATTAGTAAGGCCCTTAATGTCTTAGTATGTGTTAAAAAGAACAGCGGTTACATACCAGCATTCTTCTGTAAGGTGAGTGGCTTGGCGTCCTCCATGGAGTTCCTGAGCTGGTAGTAGCGCATGCCGGCGCTGTAGAGCGTGCCGGGCAGCACGTGGCGCGCCACGAGCGCGCGCGCCGCTCCCTTGTCCGCCAGCCGGGCCACCTCCGCCGGGGAGAGGCGCGCAAACGCGCTGTCCGTCGGCGCGAAAACAGTATACGTCTTGCTCTCTGTTTGGAGGGTAAGGTTTATTGTTACTTAGGGTATGTGGCAACACTTGTGTGGCAATTTTTTTCTGCGCGTCAAAGATAAGCTGGCACATAAACGGTTTGCGACATTTGAATATTTGCCTCCACCTACCCCGCGTTCGGCTGCGTCGACCTAGGATTTTAAACCACAGTTCCTGCCGAAGATTAATTAAGGTTCGTAGGAATTTGGGGATAATATTAATAATGTTATATAGCCTAAAGACTTCCTCGATAAGATCTATTCAACACAAAAATATTTTTTCAATTCGAACCAGTAGTGCCTGAGATTCGCGCGTTCAAACAAACAAACTCTACAGCTATATAATACGAGTATTAGTGTTGATAATATTTAACTTCACACAGAGCTTGTGATGAGTTTAGAAAATAATACACTTCACGACTTGATTTGTTTGTGAGGCACTTGCTAAGGCAAATGCCTATAGTCCACCAAGAGAGTCACAGAGTCAGTGATGAGGCTAAACTGCCGGCAAAATGTGCCGAGACGAGGAAACAACGCGTGACTGCTGTGGAAATGATGCTAGAGTGTATGTTGGGGAAAACTCTGACCAGTGAGGGTGTCGGCGAACCCGCTGGCGAAGACAGCCTTCAGGAAGGTGGTGAACCGGCGGTCGCGGTCTGCCTGCAGCGTCTGCACCAGGTCGCCCACCGGCAGTGGGAACATCACTCGGTCCACCGCGTGCGCTATGCCCTGAAGACATGAAAGAATCTTCTTAGTTTCCCAAAAATTTGGGAGCAAATCAAAGACGTGTCTTGTTCGTGGGCAAATATGAGTTTAACAGATATAGGTACCAGTGGCGTGCACTGACTTTTACGACAAGGTAGGCAGTAATCCCCAAGGATTGACAACTATGCATAGGTAACTTGTCTCTACGAAATATAGGTAGGTACCTATCTACTCAACCACAAAACACAGGACCTTCGTTAGTCTGTGTCGTGAGTACAACAAAAAAAGATTTAGCAAGAACTCTATTATTAGGTCGGGTAGACAAAATACTAAGGTAGGCAGTGTCTTTTTACCTATATGGTGTGCACGCCGCTGATAGGTACCTACTCCTAGTATCTATATCTGTACTTCTACCACTTAATGTATAGGTACGGTTATAGACTGCCGGAGCTTAACCCTTTCCCGGACAGTGAACGGCGGCTATAACCGTTCATGAAAATGAAAAGCTATTTTGTCTATTTTACTGTCCTTCAATATGTTAATACTTCCGGCATTTATGTGAATTATTACTGTGATTAGGTATGGATCATCAGCTAAACTATATCAGGCAATTTGTTTAATTTATGTATCTTAATCATCATGGAAATCATTGGAGATGGGCCCCGTCCAGCGTGGACGTCCCCCAGTTTTTTTCAGTGTAATCAAATTGAAAATGGCAGTTGAGTTAAACACAGTCTCTAGTTAATCATCGACTGGTTTAATAACAATTAGAAATTAATGAAGCTTCAAGAAACGAGAGCTATTTACTTACCCCCCTACCAATAAACGTGGTATCAATTATACAACGGTTTTATAGGTCTACAAGAACTGGTTATTCCGTATTTGACAATTGACAAATTAAGTTGAGCTTTATGTATCACGTTCGTCGGCACTGGTTTTGTCCATACAAAAGTACCATACGAAGAAAAGATATTTTTTTTCGATATCGGCCCTCGACGTACTGCCAGATCGCGAACTTTGAATTAACCGCCCACAGACGTACTGCCGACGAATGTGGTATCTTCGAAATAGCAATTCCGCCTTTATTAGTAAGACCCTTAATACTTAGGACCTTACCAATAATGGCGGAATTGCTATTTAGAAGATACACAAAGCTCAACTTAACTTGTCAGTTGTATGTCAAATACGGAATAACCAGTTCAAGTAGAGTAAAAAGGCGTTTATTAGTAAGGTGGTTAGTCTACAGACCTGCGGTATATGAATGTCCTTCTTGTCATCAACAACCCTCGCTCCGTTGATGGTGGTGATGCGGACCTCGTTCCACTCCACATCGTGCATGTCGTACTGGTTGACGCGCAGCTGAGTGCCGGCCAGCGACACGCCCGTCATCTCGTCCTGCAGCGACGACACGTCGAACGCGCCCGGGATCACGTGGTGGAGCAGCAGCTGGTGACACGTGCAACGATTTCAATAAGTA